>VWYP01025822.1:110297-133918 GCA_013400435.1 Pycnonotus jocosus | reverse complement strand
GCTTGTCTATGGAGCCATCTTTAAAAAGATTTTCCACCACCTCTGATGCCAGACGTTGTCCTCCCCTTATCTCATCTCATGTCACACATTTATCTCACACTACCCAGCTCAGCCTGAGAGCCTCTCATTCACATAGTGATTATCATCTTTTGCCAAAACAAAACCTCTCAAGCTTGGGATTGAGGAAATGTTTGTGAATGAGGGAGTCTCTCTCATTGTCAGCCTCCAGCTCATCAGATGCTAGAACTCATCCAGGCAATCTTCCTCCAGAGCAGAGCAGAGTGCTTTTCACCGGGAACTTTGCTACCAAGCCGATTCACTTGAGGGTGAATTTTCTTTCATTAAGGCTATCCAGACAGACAAAAACCTCCATTGCAAAACCATTGACACTGGTTTTTCATTGCACATCTACAAAGACAGGACAACTACAAATCATTGCCTTTGTGTTTGTATATTGACAAGTTTCAATATATTTCATGTTTACACACCAGCCAAAACCAGTTTCAAGATATTGGTCTAACAAGTACAGCCTACAATAATAAGAGGGTTCTTTTTCCATTCTGTTAGAATTATTAAAATGTGTTTCTTAATTCTTTAGAGTGAGAAATGCAGGTAAATGATTCAAAAGACACTTGGAAAGTGATTTCTTTATTATTATTACCTTACTGAGTGAGATGTCTGGATTTGTGAATTTTTCATGGTTTTCATCTGAATCCAGATTCCAAATGCTCTGTTGAGTTTTAAAATTCAGGAAAGAAGTACATTACTGTTCTCAGTAGGTGTCACTTATGTGTCTCTGCACTGCATCTGTCAAGATGAAAGAGCGATCAAAAAAGCGTTTGGCCTCATATATGCAGTGTTCTCCATGGTGCAAAAAAAGAAATTCTTAGGTCAAAGAGGTAAATTAGATATTGGTTATAATGACACAACCAAATAATATATTTTCTGGAGAAAATTCCCATGTTACTATGCACGTGGGTCTCCAGAGAGAATGCTGTTTCAGTTTTGAAAAATGTGACAAAAAGTATTGAATTGCAAAGGACCTAACGGAAAAGAATGGAATCCGTCTTATACAATTTGATTAACTCTCCATGTTAATAGTATACTAAAGTCATCTGATTTTAAAATTCTCTGCGTTATTTGATTTATAAATTTTATATATGTACAAATATATTAACATACACAATTTTGATCCAGAAAAATGTATTCAAATACAAGGAGATATAATCTATGATAACTGAAAATTACCATAAACATTTAAACTCAGGTTCGAGCTACTATACAGGAAAAAGGTTACACATTGCATACTGTGTTAATTGTTAACTTCCTAGGTTTTACATTTTCAGCATTATCTGAACTCCAGTTATTTGTTGCAGATTGAGGTATCAAAAAATCGAGAACAAAATATTAGGAAATTTCTTATTCTTTTTAGTGCCAAGGTTAAATGACAGGAGAGCTTACCGTTCTCTAATGGGATTTTTTATAATTACAAAGATTTCTTGGCTATTTAAGTAAGATCTTGGTTTCCAGATTTTAAAATAACACAGCTTTAACCCCTAGACTGATACTTTTGCATTCAAAGTGCCCAAATTTGTCTGATGTTTTGGTATGGAACAGGACAAAAGGGAGGTGAAAGAGGAAGGTGGAGCAAGGGTGGGTATGGAAGTGAGAATTCAGCCACCCCTGAAAGTGAAGCTGTGTTTTCCCCTTGTTAATTTTTTTTTTAACTGAAAATGATTGTGATGACCTTGTCTGTGGTCATTTCTTCATCTGGAGTTCATTTTCTTTGGAGGAAAAACTTAAAATTTGGCAAGAGAATATATTTGTGTAGACATATTCTTTGCTGATTCTACAAAAATCTACTCAGATTTGGCCACGCTTCTAAACTTCTTTTAAAATTAAAATTTTCTATTCCCTGCTATTAGCAAATATCTGTGAAAAACATCTCATTTTTATTCAAGGAGAAGGAAAAAGAGTCTCCATGCATATCTGTGAGCTCCCTTGGCAGTGTTCCATACACAGTCTAGGCCAGCTCATCAGCAACACAGGGCTGGAATACAAGCCTCAAAATAATGCCATGGAGTAACAAGGCAGAAGGAGGATACCACTACACAGTTTGAAAAACTAAAATAGAGTCAAAACTGCACTGAAAAATATTATTAAAGCTGTGGAGTCAAACACTAAGGTTAGGTGCTGCTGCACTTGTAGCTGCTTGAGCAGTCTTTATTCAGTTTTTATCCATATACATTACCACACAAGAGTAACAGAGCAGTTAGACAACTAAAAAGTTAAGGTAGCATCGTATTTTAGCCCTTAAACTCTGCATTGGCATCTAGCATCAAAACATGAATGTCCATTAAGTGCACAAGGGAGACTGGAAATGTACAAATTGCCATTTGGCAGCACTGGCCTTGGGTTTAACTTGTTCTTGCAGATACTCTGACATCCAGGAACCAATTAATGCAATCCTCTTGCTATACTTTTAAAAGATTTTATAAATATTTGCAGCATATTTGAATGTACAAAAGACTTAATTATGAGAAACAATTCTTCACCACCACTTGTAAAGCTTACCCAATGATAGAAGTGAAAGGCATGGGAAAGAAGGAGAAATGTACACTTGATTTCTCTTGAAGGAGAAATGTACACTTCATTTAAAAAATGACAGAAATTTCATAGGACCCCATTGCAAATTGAACTCTCCAAACATGCAGCAGCCATCTGAAAGATATAATTAAAGAATTTGAACTTTTTGTGAAAGTAAATGGACCTGCAGAGAAAACTGAGGAAAATGGGATTTTTCTCTTATTATCCTTATTAAACCCATGACATTAGATTTGCTGAAAAGTCTTCCATTAAAATGATCAAGAAGAAGCCAATTATCAGACAGAGCTAAGAAATTAAAAGAATGTTACACTGGTAGTGAGAATGTACATAAAGAATTAATCTCAGAAGCAGAGACACTAGCCTCTCATTAATCACCCAATATGAACATCATGTACTTTGGAATGAAATTCAAAATGTTTGCATGCTGAACAGCTCAATTAGCATCTTGTTGCCTGAAGCTAAGAAGCAGGAATGGGTTGGAACAGGGGTGCATCCTAATTCTTGCAGTTTAACTCCATTGTTATGAGCAAAACGGGGCATTTTTATATATTTAGATAGCAAAGCTCAGAGCCACCTCACGGAGACAGGTGACTATGTATTATTTCTAAACAAAAAAGGAGTCAATACTTTTTAAAACTAGCCAGAGAATGAGCTCCTTCTGGTTGCAGCATTGCTTTTTGTGAAAAGAGATAATTCTGGAGCATATTAAATCTGTTTTGAGAGCACTGGCTGAGGCAAAGCCCTGGAGGACCAAAGCAGACAAATGCATGGCTTCTAGATACTAGACAAGAGCCTCGGCACAGGCTGGTTGCTGAGTTGCCCAGACTGTAAAGACTTGGCATGCTGTAGTGCCTGTGGAGCTCTGAAGTTAACAATTATAAAAGAGAAGGTAATGAAAACTTAAGTACCACTGAGATGAGCTGGCAGCTGACAGTACGTTCCCAGGATTTGTAGTTTTGGAGGCAGGACCCGAAACTGTTCATGTTGAAATCAGTGCAGGGTTAGTGTGGCAGATTTAGGAACATTCTTTCATTATGTGACTGTTTGCTGTTCTTCCAATGAAGATCTTTATTTGTGACACAAACCAAGGATGAACCAATATTGTCATTAATAAACCTGTTGTCTCCTTCCTTTCCATGTCAGTGTAGGAAGAAGGTATGAGTGAATATATCTTCTAATTACAGCTGATGAGGGGAGGTAATATTGTCTTGCAACTATTTCACCCTGGAGAACCACATTCTTTACTGCCCTGTCATGATGTTTAGCAAGCTCCTTACACCAGATTTTTCACAAGGGATCTCTAACTGTATGTACCTCATTTTTGGTGTACCCCATGGCACTGGGAGAATCTGTAACCATGAGCAAAGCCAACTGAAGGTGCATTTTAGAGAATACCTCTGATATGTTCCTGAAAACCAGTTGGGTAAGATATTTCAGGTTGGACACTTAAAATAATTGGAAACTTCTGACTTCAGTGTCTATGTGGTTCAGCACTTTGTAAAGTGAAGATAGTTACATCACTCTACATCACATTTTTATTTCAAAAATTAATTCTTTTATTACACTGACATGGAAAGACATCCACAGGAAAAGTAAAGAGAGTGTTCAGACTGGGATTTGGGCAAACTTGAGCTAAGGTAAAAGCTGTGAGAGGCTCAAACTGAAGACAGCCCAGTATTAAACATTATCTCAGGACCCCAGTGTCAGTCATTCTGCATGCTGAATGAAATAGTAAACTTCTGTGGAAAATGGCATGTGATTAATTAACTGCACACCATTTTAACACATCACAAGAGCCCTGAACCAAAATTTTACTGTCAAATTTAATATTGACACCTCAAAACTTCAGTGATTTGATTTTTTTAAACTTCATGTTATTCTACATTATTTTTAAGAAGTTTTTATCTGTATATGACAGTGCAATGTGGAGGCTGCTTAACTAAGTATTTAAGAGGTTTGGGGCTTTGGGGTTTTTGTTTGTTTGTTTTTTGGTGTTTGTTTTGGTTTTTGGTTGTGGGGTTTTTTGTGTGTGTGGTTTTTTGTTGTTGTTGTTGTTGCTTGTTTGTTTGTTTGTTTGTTTTTAAATGAATGGTGAATAAACCTATCCTGACAGTAGGAATACTTCTTGGAAAGAATATCTTGCAATATATTTGATTATATTTTACACGTATCACATTTTGGTATAAAGAATTATCCCTTAAATGTTGGTGAGGTTTTGGTTAAGGATTTTAAAGAAATGTTTTATAGAAAGTAAAGGAATTTTTTGGTCTTCCAACCTACTGATATCAGTTCACTTGCATAGGAGGAACAGGAAAAACCTTTCTCAAGGGTTTTGCAATGGATGGGTCTTATAGGTTTACCTTTGAAAGCTGTTATCAGTAGTATTCACCCTGGATCTTTTAGTGTGAAATGCAGGTGAGGAGAAAGGGAAACACTCTGCCATGTTTTGTTTCTGTTTTAATAGGAAACTATTAATATACTGAGAGTGTTGAAAAGTTAGAAGTAGACATAGAAGTGATTAATTAGTAGGCATGTTACAAGTAACACAGTAAAGTTACTGAAAAAAATGCACTGCAATGTTTGTTCTGTGACCAGTAAAAGTAATTATTCTCTCTCCACAATACAACCTCAGGAAGTTAGGTATCTTTTTTTTTTTTTATTAATACCTACAATTCCAACACTTTTACTTGAAGGGGAGTATTTCAATGAAATATAAATGCAATACTTTGTATCCCAGTATTCATTAAAAGGATGCAACCCCTTGATAAAGTGGCAGCAAAAGTGATTTTTCTGCATGCAAAATTCATCTAGATATTTATGAGCCAGAGATCAATGACAATTTAAAAATGCATGTGCACACAAAATGTAGTTATTCTACTTGGGCCATAAATATAAATGTCTGTCTATCTCAACTAATGCATTTCTTTCTTTCTAGGCATTTTCTAAGGAGCTTTTGGTGGAGTGAGGAATGTGAATTGCAGCTATTTTTAACTAGTAAAAATAAACAAAACATACGAAAAAGTGATAGGAAGGTGTATTTCTTCTGGAAATGCATGCTACATGAAATGTGAATAAGCAACTGAAAGAGAAATTAAATTTACTGTCCTATTTATATGTGTTTTTTGGCCTTTTTCTTGTTTGAACTATATGTTTGTTCTTTTTGAAAGAATATCTGACTTATATAAGGAATTAGCTGAAGAAAGCATAATCTGAATTTCTTACTTGTTATTGGAGAGCTACATGGAGAGATACATAGGATAAAGCTATCCAAGAGTCTGTTGAAGATCTACAATTTCTAGAGTTAAAAATTATTTGATGTGCCCAGGAAAAACTTTGAAGAGCTTCAGGTGAAGAAAGAAATAAGGATTGTACTTCTTTTTTATTTTGGATAAATTTATGTTTACAATACAAAGTCCAGAGGGGAAAACCTCCACAAAGTGCTCAGAAGATACATCTGAAATGATGCTGTATCTGTGACATATTCAGGAGGCATGAAACATGTAGGTACAGGCAGCAGTCAGAAAATATCAAGAACGTTCCTTGCTCAGGTTAAAGCCATGTACAGTGGAAAGCCAGAATACAGCAGTCACAAGCTGCAATAAGGCCCTGAACAATTAATCTTGAAGCTCATTCTGATTCAGCAAGAAGATTGGATTAGGTGGCCTGTGGAAGTCCATTACAACCAACCTTTTCTTTGGTTCTGTGAGTAAAAATTTGCCCAAATGGGCTGAGACTTGAAAGTTGTGGTTTTTTCTTGGGATATGAAGGTCTGTAGTATCTTATATAGCCCTAGATTTTCTCTTCATCAAATTTGTTTTAGTCATTGTCTGGCTCTTTACCTGTAAAATTAGTTTTTGTGGTTTAGTTAAATTTATATCTACAAAGCAATAAACACTTTTTATCTTATATTTACTTGTATCTAGGATGTGAAAAGAGATGACATAACTTTCTTCTTTTATCTTCACATGAGATGATGATTCTGATTTATATTTTGACTTAAAAAAAATTTGTTGGGATCTGTTTTTTGCAATGACTGCTCTATAAAAGTGCATGTCTAGGGCAAGTTTATAGCCCATAGTGCTTAAATGTCTTGAACTATCTAAATGGCAAAGCAAAATAAACAGTTTTAAGGGGAAATAAAATGATATTTTTCTAGGGAATATCATGAGTTCCTCCTAAGAGAAAATTTAAGCAGAAATTACTGCATGTGAAATGTAAATCTGATGGTTGATTTCTGAAGTGTGATTATGCAAGGTGCTGATAAAGTAAGCTTAATAAATCAGAGAAAATCCAAACTTTCATACCTATTGCCTACTCAGTGGATTTTTTTTCCTAGTCTTTAGAAACTGCAAAAATCATAATAATTGCAATAATCCTAATAAATAATATGGTATACATCATACAGTGCTGTAATCTGATGCAATGTAATTGAGATATGTGGATTTTCTTTCTTAGACTGTAACTATTAATTGTCATGTTCATCTGTTTGCTTTTTTGCTTGCTGAAGGGGCAATTCTGTTCTCAGCCTTCATAAGGGTCTGCAATTATAACATTCATAAAATCAGCTAGTCATAAACATGTCACATAAAGTATTTCACAGAGTTTATGTGAAAGGAAATTGAAGTCTCTTGGAAATGGAACTGAATCTTGTCCAAACAACCTTCGATACACTAATCCAACTTTATTGTTTTTGTATATTACAGGCTTCTTTATCCATGCATACTATCATTAACCATACAGTATGTTTTGATAAATGTTCTCCTTCCTGGAAACTCATGCAGTTCTCTGACCACTGTCTCTGTTGGTGGTGCTTTTTCATTAAGTCTAAACTGGAAAAGAAATGTCATATTTAGGTGAAAGAAGTGGATAAAATGAAAAAGTAATTACCTCCCAAGGTGTTTGTGTGGTAGAACTATCTGTCTGCCCTTTAAGACTCCTAGATAATTGGCTAATATTTGAGAAATAATAAACAATTATACCTAAGGCTAATAGCACCACTTAATTTTCATTAAAGATCTACAATGGCCAGGGTCACCATGTAATTTGAATTAGTCAAGTAATAATACCAAACAGTACTCAGGATATGACTTGGAATATATTTTGGGGGAGCAATTTCTTCATTTTAACAAATGATGAAGGGAACAATAAAGAAAAGAAGAATTTGTGGTATGAATCTCAGGCTACCTATACTTCTACTTAAATATATTTTGGTCATAAAATCCACCTAAATGTTGCTTTGATCTACATCATAGTCCTTCAGAGCTGTTCTTTGCCTCACAGGCAGTTAGTGATGTGGATGTTGTGCCGTTCATATTTGTATGCCTCTGGTGTTGCTCCTGGCCAGAATCCACAGTGTGTAGCCGTGGGGGATGGCTCAGGGAGAAGCCTCAGAAAAGCAGGCTACTCCTACCCTCACTCTGTTCAGGAGCATGTACATGTGTGTCTGCATGGTGGCTCAGTCATCAGTTCACCATCATCTCCAAGTTCAGCCTTGCATGCGGTTGTTGCTGTCAAGCACAAGCACAAGCTCCAGCAAAGAGGTAGGTCCAGGTGTGGAGGGGAAAAGCTCACTTGTGTCCCATCGTGTGTGCATAAGTTGTCCCCTCTACCAATGAAATAGGTTAGGCTGTGAATGCAATAGCAGGCAGTTCAAAATTGGCTCCAAGTGTTAGGGTAATGATTTCAGTCTGTTATAGCTGCTTGAAATCCACCAATAAATTCAGTAAACCTGTGGATTAGGTCATGTATAAATTTTATTTTAATGTCTGTGTTACTGAAGTTTTTTTTCTTTTTATTCCCGTGAGCTTTCAGACCTGTCTGATTCTGTCTGTGATGCAGGGATTGAGTCACAGAGTACACTGGCTCTGTGCCTTTGTGTGCTTCTGCAGCTGCAGCTGATCAGGCCAGTGGAGTGCTGTGTCCCATGGGCATAAAGACCCAAAGCAGGTAACTCTGGGAGCAATCAGATCACAGTCTGTGCGATTCTCTGCTCTCTTTGGCTCTCTTGGGGGTACAAACCCCCCCTCCCTCTTGCTCTCTCTCCCTCTTGGGGGTACAAACACCATCTTTAATGATGTGTGAAGGATGAGACTGAGGTCTCAGTACCAGCAGCACTCTGATTATGTTTATGTAGAGGAGCATATGACATTCACAGGAGCATGGGTAAAGAGGAGCACAGTTTAAACACCCAATGACTTGTGAGTAACTTTTTCTGCTACACTGAGATAAAACTTCTAAAAAGAGGAGTTTGGAACTTCCATGATTTGTTTGGGATTTTGCTATAGAAAACCCAATACAAAGTGAAAATTCTAACAGCTCTCTCTTGAAAAAACATTTTTACAGTATAACAGACCAGATGCATTTGTGAACTGCAGTCGGGGAACTTTTGAAAACCTCTCACTAGTGTCCCATTCTGCAGGGGGAGAAGGATATCAATGGTGCTCCTGTTCAGATTTTTCCAGCTTAATATGAGCTTTTGCTATAGTAAGTCATAGTAATAGGGCCAAGAAAAGTTATATTCATCAGTATTTTTCTGAGAAAATTTTGTTCAAGATCCAAACCAACAAAACTCTATCTCCATAAATTTTTAATTTTTTAAGAACTCTTCAATGGAAAAGTGAGGAGTTTCCAGGTGTTTCTACTCTGGGGTGAAGGAAAAGTTCAGTAGAAATCCAATTATCAGTAGAAAAGCAGGATGACAGAATTTTTTCAAAGATTTAGAGAAGATGATGATGATTGTTATTTGTCCTCTCTTTCTTAGCCAGATGTGGGGTCTTGGTTTCTAAAAAAATGTTGCCTGACATGCCTTGGTTACTTTCAGTTGCCTAATTTTGAGTCTGCAAGAACTGGTTGAATATCAGTTTCTTTCACATTTGATACTTGTCGACCTTCTTCAAATGCTCTCGCTCTTAACACTGAAAATTATGGAAGAGAAACGCAAGCTTTAGCATTTGTAGCAATTGCCACCAAGTGACGAAGCTTTGTGACAGAAGGAACACAAGACTGAGGAAATGAAGCGTTGTTTGGGACAAAGGGCATACAGCAGACTCTTGTTTTCACTTTTCATTGTGTTCTTTCTCACCTGTTTGAAGGTTTTCTCCCTCTGTGTCACTTCTATGCTGTTAGAAGTTATGTCTTTTGTTAAATAATTCAGAGCTTCCCAGTCTGCCAGTCAGGGAAGGATTAAAGCTATGGTGTTTGTGGTGTTTGTTGCATTTCTTTCTTTTCTTTCTTTCTTTCTTTCTTTCTTTCTTTCTTTCTTTCTTTCTTTCTTTCTTTCTTTCTTTCTTTCTCTCTTTTTTTTTATCTTACAAAACATAAAAGGAGAAGGCAAAATGAAAAAAAAATTAATATCCATTACAGACATACTATAGCTGAGTTAGATTGTTCTTGAAAGAAGTAAGAAGTGGAGGTCACATGAGGAATATTATTTTACACTGTATTCTTTTGTCAAAGCAAAAATTCTATTAAATCAAATCACTATTTATTATTTAAATTTTAAATTCTTTCTTGCTTCCCTACGTTTTGTTCATGATGTTTTAAGTGAAATCTTACTCATAAGGTTCAGAATATGAAACTTATATAAAGCTGGAATTTGCACACAAAATTATGAACCAACTTTAAAATAACAGAAATTCCATTGTTTTGGGCTTGTCTTTGTTAATATGGAAATAAAAAAAAATCTTTGCTTGAGACAAATCATACTATGTCTGCTTTGAGATTATCCTGAAATTTGTCTTCTTGTATCATGTGTTCTAGCAAGGAAAGCAACAAGCAAATAATGAACTTCTCCACCACTATGGAAGATAATCTCAGTGAAGATGATGTCCCAAACACTGTGATACATATAATAATTTAGAAAGCTCCTAAGTATAAATTGCTGAACTCCAGCCATAACATTAACAATTCAAATTTGCTTCCTTCTCCCAGGCAATATCCTTGAGAAAAGAATGGCAACAAACCATGCATAGTATCAGTTTGCAAAAGGGTTCTAGGCTTGTCTTTGTCCAGTGGTTGCAGAAATTTGTAAATATTCCCGGAATTAAACAAAGGATTTTACTAATTTCCTCAGTCGTTTTGTGGATAATCCATTACATTTGGCCACAAGCCCAATATGACATAGGAAGAGTTGTCAAAACCACTTAAAATTGGCTTTGTTGACTCTCATCAGAGCTGTCAGGGGGCTGTGATGGGCAGAATCTCCTAAAAGGCGCTTTAAAATCCTTCATGTCATGAAAAATGCACATTGTATATTGCTCTATTATATCCTATTGTTCAGTATCAATGCAAGACCATAAACCAGGGATTTTTTTGACCTAGATGCAGAATTTCCAGACATCTGACTGTTCTTCTTCTCTTCTCACCCTCTGCCATCAACATCATCACCTAGCTGCCTGCATGTTTGTCCAAAATAAGGCCTTGGATAAAACCCAGGAGCCTCCAGATTAACTAAAGCATGAATAAGGAAACACATTGCACAGCTGACAGACAACAAGTTGAGAAAGTACTTATCTACTGACTGTCAAGGAATGCATGCTTTGAAGGTCCTAGTGCATTTGTACCTTAACCTGTGTGGTAAAACAGCAGCATTCACTACTGCACACTTTCCTCTTTTACTTTCCTATCTGTCTGAGCACTAAACATTTGTTGCAGTGAGATAAAAACTCATTTGTTTGTCCTAAACAACTATGCAATTTTCTTTGCAAATGGATTTTGATACAACATGCTCAACTAACTGTGTTTTTTAGCTTTTCAGAAAATATACCTCTATCCTTAAGCTCCTGCTCTCTGCAGTGCTGCTGCCTGTGCAGAGGGTCTCAGCTGAGGCAAGCTGAGCACAGTGCTGGTAATGGGGTGGCTTGGCATGGTCTATCATGAAGAATGTTCACATTTTTCTCTGTCTTTTTCCTTTGTCTGCAGAACCAGCTTAGTCTTCTGACATCCACCAGTTTCAAAGTTCACTTGCTGAACTTCATTCTTCCTGAGGTATGCCTGTCGACATAGCAAAGTTTTATTCTCATATTCAAGATTTTCTATAAGGAACGTGAGGACTGGAAATAAACATTTTTGTAATTTAAATGTGGAACTTCAAATGGATGGGCTTGTCTAGAAGCTGGATGAAGAAGATCCTTGTATAGTTTACCTTCTTATTTTGTATGTTTGTAATCATAATTAGTGTACTTGAGTTGTACTGACTGTGTATACTAAGTCTTGATAGTGTTGTGTGTGTACACGTGTTTGAATTCTGATACTTGCTATACAAATGGAATACTCAGAAAAAGTGAATATTTTGCTAATTCTGACTGCATTTACTATTATAAATATATGCAATCATGAACTACTCGTAAAAAAACCACACTGCAAAAAACATACCTATTTAAAGCTAGTCTCATAATCTTTTATGTGGTTTTAATTTCTGTTTTTAGAGTTAGCACTTGTATAAATCTTCACTGTTCTCCAAAGAAAAACCTATTGTGAATGGCACCTGATGCAGCAGTAACACAAATCTTTCATTATGTTTTACAGTATCATAGGTAAAACAGAGTTACAGAACTTAACACAGAGATATTTGTTTTGTAATGGTGGAAGAATGAATCTGAAAATAATCTGATCCTGTGCCTTATTTTTTCTGCATAAAGATTCAGCTTCATGAGAAGCAAAGTCCTCTGTCTTTTACTTCCCATGACATCCTGTAAGGTGATGATTACATCTAGTTCCTGAGGGAATCACTCAAACCTATCTGAGTGAAGGAAGAGCTAGATCCCAAATCTAGACATTCTCTGTCTGGAAAATGGACTCTCTGTCTTGTGTCTGGAGTCTTTGCTGCACAAAATCTATCAAGATAATCTGTCAAAGGTTTACTACGACCTTCATGGAGAAAGCACAAACCCTCTGTCTGCCTCTGGATGACAAAGCAGTTCCCTGAATCCTGCTTCTCATGTCTGACTGGGACACGTGCAGCCTTGTGAGCCAGGCTCTGCTATATAACTATATGAATATATTAGCCCGTAGCAAGGAGCTGACTACTCGCATCTGGGGCTTCAATGTTTTGCTGTTGCTTGGACATAAGCATTCTGGATCACTCTCAATGACTTCCCAAAGTCCAGCCTGATTAACTGGATTGCTTCCAGTAGAGGTTTGCAATAAATTAACTTCAGCAGGGCATATTGAACAGCTTATTACTTTGTTTTGTGTTGCTACAAAAGGTTCCTCAGCACGTATTTCTAAGAACAGGGTTCAGCACTCTGCTTTGCTGCAGGGTTGCTCACTCTGAAGTGAAAGGCCAAAGATGTCACTAATGAGGAAAATTAAGTTTAATCCCACTAAGGCAGTCCTGCTGGCCTACATCATTAAAAATAATATTTATGACATACTTTGGAGGCAAGTGTCCTATAAAATCCAAACATTATATAAAAAAGAAAAAAGTTTTTATTGTCTGTTAACATGCAAGATAGTAAAAACTTGTGAACAAGGTGAGACAAACTGTTTGGAAATGAACGTTTCTATGTGTAAAAATGTGAACAGCTACTCTTGACCAGATTCTTCAAAGTTGCTTCAAACAAAAATGTTACCTTTTTAGTGCCTCCCCTGTCTCAGCAGTCCTTGTTGCATATATTAGGTTTGCTTCAAGGTGATTTGAATGTACATGCTTTGTTTTAAAAACTTCTTTTTTTCCATTTGTGAAAGACCATTTATTCATATTTGATTCTATCCCCCTTGTCTTTGTCCTTATTTGGACTTCACATGCCTGGCAGATATAAACGTATAGAAAATAATCCATATTGCTTTATATTGGATTCATGTATATTACAAAGGAAAGTCCCCATAGCATTAGGATTTTGTGTGTATAAATTCCTTTTAGAAGTGTACCCTTAGTGAGAGCAGCATATTAAGAAGCTAAGACAGAAGATGAATTTCAGCATTAGAATAGTTCTGATTCCTCCAAGAGAGTTTGCCTTCTAATAATCCTGATTAAAGAAAAAGGACTCTAATGAAGAAGGCACAGGTAAGTATTTCATGTTGCTTTTTGATAACTTATAGTCAAGGCAAGACCTACTGCTACAATCTGTCAATTACAATCAAAGAACACAGAAAATTTAAAAAACAGAGATGAAATTAGCCACAAAATAATAATTTAATAATTCTTTCAATAGCTCCTCCATTTTTTAATTTGTGCATCATCAAGTAGCAGAAGGGAAAATGGCTGTTAATTTATAACACCACATTTAATTTTTCTTGTCAAAAATTAGAGGTTGTTTTTAATTATCTAAATAAGCAGTTCTGCAGGTTTACAGTGATTTAAACTTCCCTAGGCCTTCTCAATCCTTTGTACAGGCTATGTGACCATGATTTTTAGTACTGCTTTTTAAAAAACAGTCAATGTCTTTCTTAATTATGATCAATTTATAGAGAATTTTCTCTGTTTTCTTCTTCAAAAAAATAAGGACACAACACTGTTCATTCCCTCTAATTTTAAAATTAGAATTTCAAATGT
This sequence comes from Pycnonotus jocosus, assembly GCA_013400435.1. Lineage (NCBI taxonomy): Eukaryota > Metazoa > Chordata > Aves > Passeriformes > Pycnonotidae > Pycnonotus > Pycnonotus jocosus. The sequence goes on along the minus strand of VWYP01025822.1, from coordinate 119,817 downwards.
TGCAATTACATTTAGAGATTTATTTCTTTTCTTCACATCTTTGGGAATGATGTAGGGGAAGGTAACATTATGAAGAAAAGTACGGAAAAATTAATCTGTTGTCTTGTATGTAATATAAGGCTAACTATATGGTGTTCCCTTCAGTGCAATCCTGTCTCTTGGAATATCTCCCCATCCCCAAGCAGTTGAAGAAGTTAGTGTCTGTAAGTAGCTGAGATGAGAAAAGGAGGAACCTAAAAAATCCTGTCACTGAAGGTGGATGTACCACCCCTGACACACTGCAAACCAAGCCTGTTAAAGTCCTTCCCAGGACCTAATGCTGATGAAACTGAATATCTTCCAAATCAAAATGTAGTGTCTGTGTTCTGGGTCACTGTGGTTTTATTTTTATTCCAATATTATCTTTTAAAAGTACTGTGTGACTATGGATTTTCATTACAATAATATAGCAATATATGCTCTAGCATTCAAAATAATCCAAAATAATTTGAAAATAATGAGATAATAATTGCCCTCTTTACACATGGTTCTTTGGTAATTATTACAGGATAAACTGATCTCATTTGAATTACCCATTTGGTTATGTAATATATGCTTTGTGAGATAGTGTTACCCAGTCCATTTATGTGTCCGTTTTGATTGACATCACTTTTGCACTAAATACTTTCCTTCTGTATTCAGCTAAAGTACACTAAATTCATCATGTGCTGAATGGAATCTTAAGAATAAGTGTTTGGATAATTGGGCATCAGGGATTCTTGGAAGTCTTTATTATGTGAGAGTGCCCAAATAACATCTGTTCCTACATTCCTGTTATTCAGGGTTGCTTTGTAGTTATTGGGTCTTCAGGGACATGAGAAGCAAGAAACAAAGATATGCTGAATAAAATCCACTTTATGTAAAGCCTTTTACACCCATCTAGTTAGCGAATGTGGCCTGGTTTAGGATAAGACCGAATATCAGTAAAGAAAGGCGTGACTGGTTTTTGATATTGAAAACCAGCCATGTGCAAGGAATACAGAAAGAAGTTGTTTAGAAGAGCACCAGTGCCTGGACACTTGGTGAAACCAAAACAGAGCCAGCTTCTTTAAGACTTGTTTCAACATCAGTAATTTCCCTCCAAATACCAATAATTTCCAGCATATTCTCTAGAGAAAGTCATATCACAGGTTCAAAGGAAATGTAATTAAAGCTAAAAAACATAATAATGAATTGTTTGAGAACAAAAATGGAAATAGGTATGGCATGAAGGGCCATGCCCCTCAGAGATTAGAAGCATCTAGTCAGTTGTAAAACACCAGTTTACTGGAATTATATTTGTTGTCTGTCCCAAATCCAAATTATTTACATCTCAGTTCCTTCCACAGACTAGTTTAATGGTGAATTATGGTAGCATAAGCAAGAAACTTGGCTTTTTGGTTGACTGAAAAATTAATTTTCATCGTTTCTCAATACTATGTATGCAATCTTCCCTCCTATTTCTGTTTCAAGGCTCTACTTTTGGACAGAAATTGTTAATGGTTTTGATTTAACACTGACATTGCTGATAAGGCACACCTTAATCTCATAAAATCCCAAAAGCCAGCAACAGGTATTTTTAAGTGTGCTGCTCTCAGAAAGTCCACCGGCTTATGTCTTTGTTCTCCATTCTGTTAAAGAGATTTGATCACAACTTGGTTTTTACTACATGTGATGATACCTTGAATTCAAAGCTAGATTTCTTTCTGTGATATGTTAGCCAAGATAAAACTGATGAGAAATGAGGCACAACATTGGATTTTCTCTGAGGAAAAATAGGTGTATTTGTGCTGCTATTAGGGTTTCTTATAGCATAACTATAAAATGACAAGGAGAGATGACTTTGGCATAATTTAAGAACATGTACTTTGGCAATGTATGGACAAGAAATTGACAATCAGGGAGTCAGTGGTTAAAGAAATTATTTTTCCATATGTTTCAGTTCACTGTAGTGATTTTCAGCATGCTCCACTTCTATTAACTAATGGTTATATAGAAGCTTTCATCTTTCACTAGTATTATCTCAGATGATTATAAAATGAAGCTGTACTTAAAAAGAGAGGAAAAAAAAGAGAATTGTTTAATTATTATTCATTTTTAAAGAACAGTGAATAAAAATATATGAAAGTAAATTCACAGGCTTAGGAATTCAGAGGATCTTTTCCCCAATTTTTATTTTATAGCTCACCTCTTTTTTTAATTAATGAAGATTAAAACCTAATTATCATTCCAAAGTTGAAGTATTGTATCTAACCTCTTCACATCTAAACTATAGTTTTGGATAGTCAGAATACCAAAGCAGGGTTCTCTGCATTTTCTAGATATATATTACCATTTATGTTCTGGTCTCTTGAGTGCCACTGGAGAGTTTTGCTGCATTCCTGTGCCTTAATTTTTCTCTTTGTAGAATGGTGATGACAGCACGGACCTCTTTAATTGTTTTGCACCCCCAAATCCTCTAATTTATTAGGATGAGCAGAGGCTGTCAGAACTTGCCCACAGTTGTGAAAGTAGGGGGCTCTGATTTAAGAGTGACCTTGAAGAACCTGTAGGGGCTGATGCAGGTCAGCGAGAGCAGCTGTACTCAGGGTTATATGGATGCCTAAAACAGATGTGTCTGTATGGGAGGAAATCACCAGCATGAAAGCTAGGCAGCAATGAGGAAGCTAAGGAAGTGGGAATGAAGAGAGTCTAGAGCTGCTCCCAGCTCCGTCAGCCTGTGTGCCGCCAGCTCGCTGGGCAAGAGAGAGCTTGTGTGGATCACACGGGAGGGCTGAAGGGGAGGTCAGTCCCCAGCTCTGTGATTCCCTGATGGAGAACACAGCCTCTTGACATCCTTTTGTCTCTAGCAGTGGCTTCTCAGACTCTTCTCCTAACCTAATTTTCAGCATAGCACTAGATACAAAGATATTTAGAATCTAGTGGCCCTTGTCCCTCCTACAGGGCTGTGTCATAACCTGTTAAATAGTTATCTAAATTTTTGACTGATCATCTTCAGCAGGGGCAATCATATGTTAGTTTTCCATTGAAGGATCTATATACCAATAAATAAAATCTGCTTCTCAGTTAATAGTTTGTAATCCTATTTAACTAGTACACTATTGAAAACAAATTAATGTTATTCAGATTTGCTTTTATCAATCTGGGAATGATATAACATGGGATTTATTGGTATTTCTTTCCTAACTATTGTTCTGATTTTGTTTCTTACTTGCTTCCTCCAGAGGATGTTCCAATCCCTTTTGCAGCGGCTACAGATTTCAGTGAAATAGTTCCTCTCTGTTTTCCACTCCTGTTCTGTTAATTTTAATAAGTTGCTAATAAAGTCCGTTCAGAACTGTTCAGAATGATAATTTCTTCTGAACATCCCTGCTGCAAGTGAGGAAAGAAGGGAAGAAAGGAGGCAGATTTCAGGTGTTGCTTCTCCTGCAGGCTGTCACCATCTTCACTATCCACAATGTGTCATGAACTTCAAGAGACATGAAAAGATTGCTTGTGCTTTGTGTGTGATTAAAAAATGTGAGGAAGTTCCTGTAATGAAATAACTACAGCTTTCTAAAGAAATCAACTTCTGGAGCCCAAAATTCAGATATACTCTTGGATGGAATTTTGTGATCATTTAGGAACAAATGAGGATATAACCCTAAACCTTATATTCTTTCTTTCTTTCTTTCTTTCTTTCTTTCTTTCTTTCTTTCTTTCTTTTTTATAGCTATTTATTCTGTTAGGAAGTTGCAAAAAAACCCCATGAAATAAACAATGTGATATGTTACATTATTAAAATGATTATTTACAGCTTCCACAACCAGCCTGTTTTTAAATTCATACCTCCTACTGAGTTATTTTCTATACATTCAATGCAACATTTTCTGAAGAGGTTTTTCATTTTGTTCTTTGAAGGCAGTTTTTAAGACATTATTTCAAATTATTTGCCAATTAGACTATAATTATAGGAAGCTATCAGACAGCTTTCCAAAACCCACTGATTTACTCAAAAATTCATTTTCTTTATATTTGATTTCTGCTTGCAATTTTTACACCCTCAGTGTGTACAAATTTGCAGCATTCCCTCTATCTGCTCTCTCTGGCCCTTCATAAGTGTTTCTGTCTGTGTTATTGTTAAAGGGAAAAATATTCTCTGCTGTCTTTTTCTTAAAAAAAAAATAAATAAAAGTAATTTGAATCCTTCCACATTAGATAGCAAATATTCCAGTCCTTGATAGAGGTGCCTGTACAGATAAAATCCAAACCAAGATCCATCTGAACACTATTGGATTTATTGCTTTTTATCTATCTGATCTCTTTCCTTCCTTTTGATATAAAGGTATTTGATTGAGAGCAATAATTGTAAATATTTTTTGATATTCTGATTATTTGAGGATTTTTCAAAGTATTGCACACTTTGAAGCATTAAAAAAATTAATAAACTTCTAAAGACCTAATATTTAGATATTAGATATTTATGCTGTAGAATTGTGTTATTTTCCAGTAAAATAGCATTTGATTAACCCTATGTTTACTGTTTTAGTGGTTTCACTGTGATTTCCCTATGATTTTAGCTCATACCCTAGAAATGAAAAAAGGTAAACAATGAATTTATACCAGTTGTGTCCTTAAGACAAAATGGTGTGCACATATATTTTAGTTTAGGAGATGTATGGTACCTCTTAATAATTTTGGAATATTGCAATTGCCACGTTAGCTCTCACGCTGCGGCTAAATTACAAGCTAAAGAAACTATAGCATAATTTCTGTATCTGTTTTAGGTTGTGCATTATGTATCTAGTTCCTGATGTATATAGTCCTGTTATGAATTAGTTTTGGACACAAATTCTTTCAGATTTGACAGGTCAGATTAGGCATTCAGTAGAATTTTTGCTTGGTAGTCTATTATTAAAATTGACTGTCATGAAGTAAAGATAATAGAGGGTACCTTCTAAATGCAAAATTATGCATTGATATACCTGATGATTTACAATATTTTTTTTTAACTTGCTCACCTTTAATTTCAATAAATAACCCTTGATGAAATGAGAATTTCTTCCATCTATATGCTCTTAGTAATAGAAACATTTCTTCAAATTTCCATTGTAGATTAAAAAAATACTGAAATTAATTGACTGCACTTGGCCAGTTTTTTTCCAATGTTAAAAGTGCATAGAAGTGCTTCCTCATGTCTGAGAAGAATGCGAGAATTATCTCTAATAAATACCATCGTGCCTTTGGAGCAAAGACAGATGGACTCCAAACCAGTTTACCTCTCATCCACTCCCTACCCTAACTCAAAGGATTCTCATGCTGTGCTTTTCAGAGTGGGCAGAAATGAGGTGAAGTGGAGCACCATACCAAGCCTCAAATGTGTCCTTGAAACTTTCTGCCATATGAAGGTGGCACTGAGGGCATGGAAGCTACTTTAATTTGCATGATGTGGCAGTGGCTGCATAACAACTCTTTCCCTTATTAAAATGACCAAATGAAATAACCCTCCTTCATTTCCTTCCTGCTATGTTTTTCCATCTCATACTACTGAGGGTGATAGAGGTGAGGATTTAGGCTTTAAAATGTACACCAACTCAACAATTTCATCTTTACACTCTTCAGAGTAAAGAAGTGTGTGTGTTTCTCCTTGGGAATAAAAAGGTCACAGAAGGTATGCTATTTTAGGAGTGAAATGTACTTAAAATTTTTTTCACAGTATCATAGAATGTTTTAGGCTGTAAAGGACCTTAAAGACCATCAAATTCCAACCCTCTGCCATGGGGATGGGCACATTCCACCAGACTGGTTTGCTTAAACTCCCATCCAGTCTGGCCTTCAAGACTTCCAAAACATCCATAATTCTCTGGGCAACTTGTTCCAATATCTCATTCCTCATTTTTAGTATATGGAGACTAAATGCATAACAAAGCTCTATAGGTCTGATTCAAGATGTTACTACTCAGCATCAAAATCATGTTGCATGTTTCTACTTATCTATGCTATTCTTCAGAAACCAATTTAAACTATTTCTTGTTTTTCATTAAATTGAAGGTGAAGGATGCAAAAAAAATCAGTCCACATTCAGTATTAAAGTTAACACAAATCTCTTGTATTTGATGTGGCAGAACTTTGACTGTAGGCACAATTAGTCTTTCTGAGCCCTTGTTGTCTAAAGATCTTGATCTGATCTGAGAAGACAATAAGAAACTTTGATTTTCCTTATGATCTTGTACACCGAAGAAAAGACTTTGTTCACCTGCTTTAATTTTACACCATGTAAGAGTGTTTTATTTAGTAAGTATTTTTTTTGTTTGCTGTTTTTCCAGAGCATTTTGAAAAGTAGGATAGTTTTTGTCTTTGATAACATTGTCTCCTCAATAGAATGAGGTTGATATTTGGGAAAGACTTCTCACAAGGCTCTTTTTCTGATTTTATTCCTTGATATTCTTCCTGTGAGTAGGACTTTGAGATTTCAGGCTCTAGTTAGCCTTGAGTGGATAGGAGTAGTTTAACATACTGAAATATTCAAATAGATACAGTGGAAGTATGGTTATATTTCACTGGTCAAGGTATGCATGCTATCTGAAATCTTCAAACCCTACATTCTGAAAACTGTCATTAAACACTGGAATATTCTCTGACAGGTTGAATAGCTTTCATGTTACATATTTATATTGTGCAGCTAAACCTTCTTTTTGCTCTCAGAACCAGTGGAAGGAATGAAAAATACACAGAAACAGAAATATTCCCTGCCTGAATGAAGGGTCAAGCAAAACTAGCCTTTTATAAGCAAAAAAGGTGGGATACCAACAATGTTATCAATTAAATTTCTCCTCCTATATTTTCTTACTTTTTCATAGAGGTGGGGATAAGACACCAGCATGACACCAAGAGAACCTCACTGCTGTACGCAACTGGGATCAAGATGCTAATTTGTTAAAGTAACCAGGTGTTTCTCAAGCCATTTAAATCCAAGATCCAAACTTTGCAAAAACGTATTCTATGGTAAACTTGTTTCTGTAAGGTAGAAGAAACTGAAGAAAAATTATGAAGTGAAATGTAACTTATGCAGAGTGACAGTTCTTAATGCTCTGAGTAAGTATAGTGAGAGACTGAGACAAGCCCAGTTTTATCAGGAGATAATCCTTCAGAAGTAACAGGAAATATTTTCTTTCTACTCATGGTCTCTTTGGTGAGATTTATAATAAAGCAAAAGTACATATGTGTGCTTTATATTATAATCTGAATACAAGTTACCAACTCATTTAACATATTTCAGGCACAGGGCAACTGTAAATAGTTATTAAGCTGTTTATTTTTATTAATATAAATTACTTGTCTAGTTAATGTTTTATTGTTACTGCTGATTTTTTAAAAAGTTAACATTTTTTCAAAACTTGGAAGATTGGTAGGCTTGGAACTCAGAGAATATTTTTCTTATTTCTGACCACCTTACTGTGTTGTAAAAATCTTTTCTCTATAAAACAGATTTCAAATATTCAGTTTGATTTTAAGACAAAATAAGAAAAATGAAGCCCAGGACAAACATCGATAAGAATTGTACTGAAGAGTGCTACATCACTCCCATTCTTTCTCTCTGTAAATTTTTGGTTTCTTCTCTTAATTACATCTTAAGGTGAAATTTGTGTCCAAGATTTTCTGGAAGAGATGTCAATAGTTATTCTCTGGGTGTTGATGGAACAAATTAGAAGTGTCCTGATTCTTGAAAGTCTATAGTGTGCAGGTACTCTCATTGATATAAGCTGGACTTGGTGGATTCTCAGCAGCTTTCAAAATTCCTAGGAGCTTCTTTTGTCATGTGAAGAAATTATAATTAAAACTGTTTCCCTTTGAATCCTATTTCTGAAACTGTGTTGTTTGCCATTCCTGCTTCTGAAACTGTAGACTTTATCTCCTCTAAGTCTGTAGTTTTAACCATTTTTCCTTTTCTGGTTTCCACTCAAGTGTCTTGTCCAGCTTTCTTTCTGCCCAAGATGCTACACCTAAGATCACCATCTTCAGCTACTATTACCACAAGTGTTTTGTTCTGCTGTGCACTGGAATCCAAGCTGTTACTCTGCCATGAGAATCAAAACTATTTTACCACTGAATATATCTTACCTACATTTTTTTTCCAAGCAGGATTTCTTTATATACCCATTGGAAAAGTTATCCTTTAGCTGATGGGATTTTTTGCCTTCTCATATTCACATGCCTATTCCCGTCTTCCCAATTCCCCAGATTTCTCCTGTTTGCTTTTTGCTTCAAATGTTTTTCAATGTTTTTGTCAGTTTTCTTTTGCTGATGCCAACAGTGATTATGTTTCATTCCTTTAGTACTGGAGGTAATGTATGACATAAAGTTATGAGGGGGAAGGGTTTTGTTTTACAGAGTATTTTGAAATGCTGTTTAAAATCAAGCATTTAAAATCAAGCATAGAAGCACAGAATGGTTGGGGTTGGATGGGACTTTAAAGATCATCTAGCTATAACCTTCTTGCCATGGGCAGGGACACCTTTCACTAGAACAGGTGTCTCAAAGCCTTATTCAGCCTGGCCTTGAACCCTTCCAGGGATGGGTCATCCCGACCTTCTCTGAGCATCTTGTTCCAGTGCCTCACCACCCTCATAGGAAAGAATTTCTTCTCGATATTCAATCCAAACCTAGGCTCTTTCTGTGTGAAACCATTCCCCCTTATCCTGTCACAACACACTGTTGTAAATAGTCTCTTTCAAATGTTGTCCAAAAGCACACAATGGAGGCAGAACTGTTGGTTTGTTTTTTTTTTTTGTAAAGAAACATGACAAAATACTTCACTAGTTTGATATGCATGGAAAATCTCCAGCCATATACTCAGTTCTTTGCATCCACGGAACAGCCATGAATGCTTTGTTAGCTACCATAAAACCTTATATTTATGAAGGCCATATGGAGTATAAAAATTATATCTGCTTTGGATTGTCAGAAAATTTAATCTCAGGTTTTAAAAAAAATGCTGCAGGATTCAAAAATCAATATTTCCTGGTATGTATGGGAACAGGTGGTGAATTAGATTATTTGGGATACAGTTTCTCAGGACTACATCAAATGTGTGAACTACTGCAAATAATTTTTTGACCACTCAAATTTTGTCCACGTTATTTATTTATCTTAGAGCAAATGTTGGACAAGAACCAAGAGTTGCTACCTATACACACATATGTATCTTTTAGCACAATATGGCCTTGATATGACTTGGGACTTTATAATTGTTATTAATAGTAATAGTAAATGATAATTCTTTCACCAATACTTGTAGGAAATTTAAGCACACTGAATTCAGCTTGCTTATTTTAAAACATTTTTGTCCCATATTGTGTAATAAATCATATTAATTTCAGAGTGATTTCTGTTTTCTACCAGTATCACTGTGGGAGTACACCTTGGCCACCTTTCTTTGAGTCATACTTCTGGTTCCATAGAATCCAAATAGATAACAAAAAGTGGTCAGAGGTACATGTCTTTTTTTTTCTTTTTTTTTTTT
>VWYP01025822.1:47307-110261 GCA_013400435.1 Pycnonotus jocosus | reverse complement strand
TTTTTTTTCTTTTTTTTTTTCTTTTTTCTGTTGCATGGAGTTAAAGTGCAAAATCAAGGTAATTATAACTATGTTTTGACTAAAAGACAGTATTTTTCTAACAGAAAAAGTCACACTGCTGTGTTGAACATGTTGGCACAGGCTAGAAAAGAATAGATTTTTTTTGCTAACTACTTCAAATGCAGGAGGTATACTTATGGGACTCTGCTCAAAGGGAAGCTATGTGCAATAGGACTCCTTAGAAGAAAGTAACCTGAATTCTGAAGTTCAGAAGGAAAAAGAAAATAAGCAAGAGAACATACAGGTGAACCACCTGTATGTTTTTATCTAAGTAAATGCATGCATATTTTAGTAATAAGTAATTCCAGTATATTTGGTTAATTTCTTAATAGCCTGAGTTTTATGTGACTTGCTGCTTCATACTCCAGAGCAACTAAAATAATAGGTAAATAAATTAAATGATGCTTTGATGGTAGACTGTAAAAAAAGTATGGAAACAGGGTAGAAAGTTAAGATATTGGTTAAGGAAAGTTAAGGTATTCTCATCATAGAAACAAACAAAATAGGAGATTTTTGCTCTTAAAGTACCACAGAATATGTGCACAGTGTGCAGGAGGAAAAAAAACCTGGGTCCACAATTAGACAAGACTGCAGAGGATTGAGATTCTGGTATAGCTGATGAATATCAGGCCAGAGGATTCCATCAGAGCCCCAACACTTTGCTGTCATCATAGTTTCTACGGGAACTACGGGAACACAACAAACAAAATCCCCACAGAGGTGTTTCAGAAAACCTTCGAGTAAACACTTTGCTTTTCAGGTAAGCAACATTTATTTTGTAACATTAAGCTGCATTAATTTATTTTGCAGAAAAATTATTTGCCTATCTGCTCCTTCTACTACCAGGGCTTGTTTATCAAATTCACCCAAAAAAATCATATTGACTCAAATTCAAATTGAATTGAATTGAAAATTCAATAGAAATTCAGTGGAAAAACGTTTAAAAAGGCATAGACCTTTAAAATCTGTCATGAAAATGCCTTCCAGAGCATTTACCACTGTCAAACCACAATAAACTATCATTACCTTTGACCTACCAATTCTAAAAACCTTAACAATGCTTCTTATCAGGGTCTTGAAAGTTAATTTAAATGAGCCTTGGATGTACAATAACAAAACAAAAATAACACGTCACCAAAACTAAATTAAATTCTTTGTAAATTGGGGAATCTAGGTGATTTCCATAACATAGTCTCAAAGGGTCGCTGCAGAATTGCTTCCCTTAGCCTTTTTAATTCTTCCTATGGTGCCAATAATTTGTAGAAGGCATACAGGAAGTAGAATTGGAGTTCTTTGGTATATTGTTTATTTAGGTCTTAAAAATGATTATTGTAGGGCTTGCCTGAATTCTAAGTATCAAAATAAAAATATTGCTTAAGTTAGCTTTGATATTTTCCTGTAACCTTTGTTAACAATTTGTTCTCTGCAGTAGTGGCTGTGAACAGTTAAATCACTGAAATTGATAAGTTTTATTGAATCTGCTCTCCTGTAAGGAACAAGGATTTCTTTTAATTACCCACAGGATGGTCCCAGATGCTTACTCTGTGTTTGCTCTGCATGCAGATCTGGTGTTGCCATCATTGGGATCCAGAGAGAGCAGGAGTGCAGAGGAGATCCTCACAGCAGATAAGGAAGTGCAGTGCAGTCTGAGAAATTTTCCTTCAAAATGGGTAGTCTGCTTGCAGGGGAAAGGAAAGAAAAGTTAGACTCTCCTGCCTTGATTGAGAGAGAAAGAGAACATAAGGGAAGACAAGAAATTATGCTTTTTAAAAATTTTCTTACTCGTTTAAACAACATAATGAGTTAGTGCCACCTGGGTTTGAGCCTGCCTTGTGTGCACATCTGCTTGAACAGACTTTGATCCAGTCCTTGTGGCTCCTGGCTTTAGCTGGCTGCTGTAGCTCACACCTCTTTGGCCGCGTGGCCGTGCCCTGCTGGCTGCATTGCTGGTGCACACTAGAGAGATCTGCAGAGTTAACTTTGACACTAAAGAAATAATTATATCCCTTCCTATGCAGCAGGTATTAACTAAGGACTTAGGAGCTGTGGAATCTTATGGAAATTTTAGACTTTGACACAAATATTACTTTATTTCATGCTCTGTAAATTATTCTAGTGAATAATTGCCTTTGAAGAAATCTTGCTGAATTGTAATCAAAATAATTTGCATCAGACACCTGAGATTTAATAGTCAAGCTTATCTAGTTTAAGAACAAAAATGAGCTGTGTAGCTAATATAAATAACCTAGTTTTTAAATTAAATATTCAAAATAAACTACCTCAGAGTTGTTAGATATCTAATAAATTATCAGTATATTTTTGAGGAATAAATCTGTAATTCAAATAATTCAATAACTGAAGAATAATGTGTTCTGTTTGCAGATAATTTATGAACAGAAAAAAGAAATCAAATAAATCAAATACTGTTTTTGCATTACCTGTTCATATTTATTAAGCATTTATTATAATATGAATTAAAGAACTGAATCGGGTTTCTTGAACTGTCTTGGGAAGGTTGTCTTCATTATGACATATTATTATTAAATAGTAGCCTTGACTTTAAATTATTCTGTAAATATAATACTCATTTTGAAAGTATGATACATGATAGGTATTTTTGAGGCAAGCATACAATAAAATGGAATAAGTGAAAAGCCTGTAATGAGCAGAATAGGATATGAATGGAATAGGTTGAAACATTTGGAGTAAAGTTTTAAGTAGACAGTACTAATTGAAGCTTCCTTTTATTATTACATCAAGTTTCTGAAATTCTTATTGAAAATTAGCTGAGATTCATTATTAGCTCTTCCTCTACTACAATTACCATAGATATCTGAAAATGCAATACTAGCTTAATGGGCCAGAAAAACTATACAAATCTGAATATATTATTCTGCATCAATTTTCCCCATTAGCAGCTTTCTCCTCAGGTTTCCATCTTCATGAATATAGAATTATAAAATAATATTCTAATTTCCTGCACAAAATTTAAAAGAAAAAAATAATCAGTTCAAATTAATTTTTTTCAGACCAACAAATCTTTCCAAGTCCAGGTTCTATGTTAGCATATGCTTAGAAAAGTTCTGTTGAAAGATTTGTGAATTAAGATAATTTTCTTAACTTCATGTTGATGGACTTCATGTACAGATTTTTGAATTCTCTGTGGTTTTATGTCTTCTTATGATCATACTTTATATCTTATACACCCTAATCTTCTAATATTTCTTTTTTGTTGTAACTCATCTCAGCAGATGGTTTTAGTATTCCCTTGTTTGTATTCATCTGTTACATTTAGTTCTCTCTGGTTTATGAGCAGACCCAGAAATCCTGGAAGAAGTCCTCCATTTTAGAAGCTGCATTTTATATTCTTTCAAAAAGCAGGCTTTCTTCTCAATGTCCTCTTGCATTTCTTGCAAGAGCTTCAGCTAGTTTAAAAGTCAGTGAATATGTGGCATTTGGTTTACATCAGGCAAACAGTGAAATCACATTTAGGACCTAAGATACACTATTTAATTTACAAAGAGCTTGACCAGTACAGTGAGCAAACTGTACAAGCATTACTACAGATTTAATAGGAATGAAAGCACACTATTATAATTTTATCAGTGACTTTGGAGACTGCAAGAGAAAAATGCTCTTAAAGCAAAAAAAATCTGGAGAAGGAATACAAACATGCACATTTAAAAAATCCCAAGGCAGAATTATTTATTGGCATTTCTTAACAGTAATGTGTTGCTGCTTTAAGACTCATTAGAACAAAATCTTCTTGATGTTAAATTTCTCTTACAGAAGTGCCAGAAGTACTTTATTCTTCGACACCCTATGACTATTTAATCACAATTTCTATGAGAAAAGACTATTGTATATCATGATTCTAGCAATTAGGAAGTTTAAATGTATCTTTATATTAAACAGACGCTTTGCACACTTTCCAACCTGTAGTCATCTTGAGAGAAATGTCATAATTAATTGCTCTGTTGACTGTTTTGAGGGGGAAAAAAGGAGAATCTCAGTGCTGATGAAACTGTAAATAGTCAAACTTTTCTCAGGAAAGAGACAACTAAGGCATTTCTTGTGTAAACTGCTAAATATATCTCAATAGGCTAGTCTAACGAAGTCCTTGAATAGCTAAGCATCTTGACAAAATGATAAATAGTCCCTTTTATCAAGGGGAAAATGTTGTAAATAAGTTTTTCTAATGCTTTTATTTTATGAGATTAAATTAATTTTTCATTGTTTTATTTTACTACATTACCTTTAACTAGGACACTGAGTATTCCTTGTAGTTTATATAATGTGCTTTTCTTTTGAAAGAAACTGCCTTCCTATGGTAAAATGTGATCCCTTTGACCATTTTTCTCCTACCTTATGCCACTGATAACCAGAGTAATTCAGCTAAAACCAATGGACTTGTTCAAGATTTACAGTAATGTAAATGGGAAAGGATTTGGTGCTCTCAGTCAGCCACGTTTCCCCTTTCCTCTGAAATACCAGCCTTGCAATTGTCAAACAGTTATTAGTTCACTAAGTGTTTCAGAAAAGAAAGAAGAAAAAGAAAAAAGAAAGAATATCCTTCTAATTTACTACTTTCACATGATACATTTGTCACTGCAGGCCACCAAGACAGTGAGCTGAAGAATTTCACTGTGCCTCTGTGAACTAAGTAATTATTATCTTCAGGCTTGACTTGCTGTCTCATAATTTTGGTTGTGCCTGGTGTCATTTTCTCATAAGACTATCTACATATAAACAGAGGGATGTGTGATGGAGGACCATGAGATTTGAATATGAATTATCTCTTTGTTGTGTATTGTATCTTATGCATAAATTCATGGCTTTACCGTTTGCAAGTTATCAGAAGATAAAAACATTTCATGGCTGAAAATTGTTCTCGTTATTCCATTCCTTAAATTATTTTCCTCCATTGTGGCTTTTAATTCACTACGTTTTGTTGTTAATTTATTTCAAAATAGGCTTTTTATTGAATATGCTATGTCAAGATTTAATAGAGGACACCCCTTGCCTGGTATTAAGTTCCTGTGTATGTGGATAATGGTGGCCAACCTACTATAAGCCAAGAGAGTGCTTTTTACAATGCACACATGACATTTTACCTCTGGGACTTTTCTGATGCTTTTAGGGGCTTTTTGAAACCATACCTCTGTGAGGGTCCTTGTCTGTATTTCCTGTATCTTGACTTACCTGAAAATCAAAGCTGCCACAAATGGAGTCAGTGTGTGGGATTTGATGCACCAAACCAGACAAGGAATGTGTGCTCACTGCAGAGGTTTTGTCTATTTAGTGCAATGTGGCTAAATGCACAAACTCATAGAGCTGTCATGTACAATAGGTATTAGATCTGACCTCTTGGCTAAGATCAAGTGAAATTACTTTAATATCTGATACATTATTTCCCATGTGACTGTGCCCCATCCTTCTAAGGAAATGGACTCAGTAATCTGACAGGACATTTTCTTTGCCACCTGCCTCTAGGTGTACTAAGAGCAGATATAGAGGGAAGTTTGTGGAAGCTGGAAGTGAACTCTAAGTGTTCTCTACCATACTGAGAAACAGTCTCCTGCTGGCTTAGTAAAGGGCCCGAGTTATGGAAAGTAAATCACTTTTTGAATCTCTCAAGCAGAGCAGCATGTTGACAGAATTAGTGGCGGGCTCACAGCTGAAGAATTTATGTCTTCATAAATTACAGTTTAAGCCTGTAAATCAAGACCTTAGTAAAAAGATGTAAAAATGGTCAGAAGAAACTGTAGATTGGATTTTTTTGGGGAGGTGAATATCCCTGCCTGTGTCCTTCTTGCAACAACACTTCTCCATCAAGCTTCATCAAGATTTAGTGCAGACAGTGGGGGAGACAGACAAGACTTTTACTTCTTCCCTTCATCTGAGTCAGTGGCACTTGAGATAAATAGTGGATGTAGACACCCATTTTTCCACTTAAATCCACAAAAGTCTAAAAAGATGGAACTGGCTATTTTTAGCCATCTGGATGGTTAAAAAAAGAGAGAGATTGAGCAAGAAGAGATGTACATAAGCCGCAACAGTTCTTGTGCACTTAGCAGAGAGTGATTTAGAGGCTGACTAAGCTAGAAAAAGGATAAACTGAAGAGGAAAACAGGGGTATATTCCTTTGCTTAGCATCTCACTCAGGGTTGTGTACCAGTTTTTCTTCATTAGGACTCAAAGGATGTAATTTAACCATCTAATAAGCTGGCTGTGGTTCACACCATCATCCTTCCATGATCACTTTACTGCTGTTCACCCTTTCACATGAGTAATTTTGTCACAGATCAATTATCCCCTTCCAAGATGTGGTTCAAGCCAGAAATTTTTACTATACTCCATCTTTGCTTTACTCCTTCTATCTATGGAGGCCTTCAGCATTCAAAGAATCATAGAATCAATAGCATGGGAAAGGAACTTAAAGATTATCTAGTTCCAAACAGGAGGTGTATTGTGGTAGCTGTTGGCAATGTGCCTGACATGATGTCCTAAATACCTGTTGTAGCTGGATCATTCTTCTGCAGGGCACTCATTATGGAAGGCTCCTGGTGGGGCGACATGAACCTGCAGAAGCTGGGAAGGGTCAGTGACCATCAGGCCCCACTCAACTCTGAGCAATTAACATCTTTAGCCCGGTGCCAAATGAGCAAAAAAATTGACAACGTCCACCCAAGTGGTATTTGGTTTAGATAGAGACAGAGTGTGAAATTATACTCTTGGAAGGCCAATTGTTGCATAATCCTTATGTCATGATTTTGTAAACTATTCCAAATGAAATCTCTAGCAGCCAACTGGCTAGCTGGATGTTTGCATGTTATTTACTCTTAAAACAACAGCAATATAAGTTAATGAAGTCAGAAATACTTTTTGTTCCAAAAAGCACCATGCACTTTTTATAAGCTTCAACTGTTGTTGATATGCTTTTCCTTGGCATCTGTGTAGTAGCTGGAGACCACGATCCTTTGACTTTTTCCACTGGCATTCTTTCATAAACAAGACTTATACCAGCTAATGTTTTTCTTTAATAATTTGTGGTCAGGCACAGTGCCTGTCACATCTGTGATCCAGCTAAGCATGGAAGCAATTAAATGTGATTGTCTCCATTTTCAGAATGGGGTGTGGCTATACCTGGAGCTCCAGAAGTTTCAGTGCAGGGTTCAGGGTTCTTTTGTTGTCAATCACTGCCCCAAGAGTCTGATACATATTATCTTCTTGAGAAGAAAAAACCTCAGAGGTGGAGATACAGATGGTGATGTGTGCATCAAGAACAGAGAATGATGGCTTCTGGATTGATTATCTTTTTATATTCCTCTTTCAGACTTGTCAACTTGCTGTTTCATTTCACAAAGCCACCTTCCAAGTGAAGCTAAACTCCATTCCTTAGCACAGCCTATTTACTGCAGAGTTGAGGCTTTTTGCTTTTCTGTCTTTCTAGCTAATGTAAGGAAGATGTCTGCACACAACTGCAGTACAACACATGCAGAGGGACCTACTATATAACAAGGAGTCCCTCAGCTCAAAGATGACTTCCTCATCTTCTCATTGGGCTTTCCCCAGGGAGAAGGAGAAGCTCTTCATCAAGTTCACAGGAAACAAACCTTGCAAACTGGCGAGGACTGCAGCAGCTCCTTCTATAAAGTATAACCTGTGAGAAGCCTTGCATTTAATTTCATACAACAATAGAATTTATGGGGTTGAACAAGACCATAAGGATCATCTGGTTCCAAACCCTCCTCCACCACAGTCCAGGATGCTGTCCACAAGATCAGGTTGTTCAGAGCTCCATCCAGCCTGGATGTCTCTTTTTAAATTATTGTCTGAAACTGGTTTCACTTTTAGAAGACATTGACATTTTCTTAGAAGAAAACATCGGGTGGTTTTTTTTCCATAAAGCCAAAAAGGGAAAGAAACATATGAGTATTTCTCTAATGATGTTGGAAAATAAAATATTGGAAAAAAAGATCCTGGTAAAAATGTATTCTCTGACATTCCAATTTCCATATCATATTCAGTTCTTGAAAAGGTACTGTCTTTTTCTAAAATACTTAGGGAAAATTTTCCTGGCAAAATAATGTCAATTAGATCACAAATAACATTGTTACTTGAAGACTTAAAACCAGTGGCGAAAACTTGAACTCCCTGAAGGGCCCACAGTGTTTACTACCAATTCCAATATAATTTTTTCACCCAAAATAAGGGGGCTTTTCCTCTCCAAAAACAAATTAAGTACTTAAATTAACTAGAAACAGCATAAATATTTCTGAAAAGTTATTTTCTTTCTTATACTATGGCTACCATTTCTGTAGCAACTTCTCTTTGAGAGAAGAAATATTTTGCTAAGTTCTGTGTATTTAAAGGCATGCACACTCATGGCAGGTGCTGATTTTCTCACTTGAATCAGATTAACATTTTACTTTTTTTCTTGCATTACATAATCTTATTAAATATAGTGTAATCATGGGGAAAAAAAAAAAAGTGCCACTGCCTGATTTCTTGTGGCAGAAGTCAGAAATGTGGTAGAATGCAATAAATATCCCAGTGACAACACTGTAGTGTTTTCTACAGGGAAGGAAAACCAGGAAAATGTTTCTGTTTTGCTGAGAAGCTATGTTCTGTGTTTGTCTTCTATGCTTACATTAATATCAAATAAAAAATATTCACAAAATTATGTTAATGCTGCCTAGCCATTTTGCACTCACTAAGAGCCCTTTTATTGACCAAACTCCAACAGCTAAACAACTAGTTTATTGACTCTAAAAAGTCTTTGTTCAGTTTAATCCTTGCTGTATGTCCTGGATGAGCCTGTATTTACTAGCTGTAAAAATAAACAGAGAATACAAGGAAATAATAATAATTACAAAAACCTCATAGGCTGGAGCCAATGATAATACAGTAAGAATAATACAGCATGTGAACAAAGGATTCTTACAATACAGCTCTCAATGTGGTCTTTTATTTTATTAAACACATTTTAAAGAGAGAATAACTCATCAGTAGCATAATATTTTCTATTTACATTTTCTAGTGTTAGGAAAAGTGCAAGACAGGCTTGTTCCTCTTGTCTCCAACAGCGAGGATTGTGCACAAAGCAAAGGTTAGGCTTTGGAAGATAGTGGCCTAAACTGGAATTACTGCTTGCAATCACATCACAGCAAACTAACAAAAAGTCACAGAGCTGGGAAAGATGCATATTGATTTGGGTTTTTTAAGCATTTTTTCCAGAGAAATCTGAATCAGGCTGTGGCTGAAAAGTGTTGCGGAGGGTTACTGTTTTAAGGCGAATTACTATTCATTACCTACCAACTGGCTGCCAGAAATATGACCAAACAATAAAATGCAGATGCTTGGCTATGGCCAGAAATTCTTTGGAAAATTTATAAAAATACAAAAAGTCAGAATGTACAATTATGTAATTAAGTAATTTTTATGTTTCTTCTGAAATTATAACCAGCATAAAGGCTGTGTCAGGATGTGGCTCCTATTCACAACACCCACCGTCTGATAACATCACAACTATTTTCAGCTCTCTGAGCTAATTGGAAACATCAAATCTGCTTTGCTAGAATTTAGTCATGCTTCATTTGAAAGTTAAAAGCAGCTCCTGGGAGGAGGGATATTCTTTATTCAAACCCTCTTTTCTAAGCAGTGTGGTTAGAGCTGGAATATTTAAATACTTATTTCTAAGCCTTGATTTAGGCCTTGCCATTTTTTATTTTAAGGGAGAGAAATGTCATGCAGCACTAATAAGAATTAGACTGTTTTGTTATCCAAATGCTGACATCGGGCAGCATCAAAAAGTACATTATCATTATTTCAAATGTTTTCATTTGCAGAATATATAGAGATGACATCAGTGTCTTCATGTTTCTTTCCAGAAATAGAATCTGTTGGCATGACATTGAGCATTCTAATAGTAGCTTCCCAAGAAAACCTATATTCAACCCAGTAAACCTGCATATTCATGGAATATACACACCTTTTTTGAAGACTATTCCAGTCGCAATAATTATATGTTACCATAGAGCATAGGTTTGGATTCTATGGAGCTGGTGGTGAGTAAGTACTTACAAATTCTTTGCCCATGTGAGCTGAGAGTCTCAGCTGAGGTACGACACAGATTTTTGGTGTCTTGGGAACATCTACATGGTGACAATCTAGCTGGTAAAAAGATGTCTTATAAATCCTAAAAAATTATAAATGTCTATTTATCTTCAAATTGAATTTTCATTTTCTGACTCCTTAAGCCTTTTTTGCAAAGCTTCTTTACAAATAATTTACTGCAATGGGACTGGGAAGGAAGAAAACAGCAAAATATGGGTAATATTATCAGAAATAAATACAGAACCTTTAAGATCCTCGTTTAATGATTTTTTTTCATTAACAGTAAAACAGTAATTTTCAACTTCCTTTACAACAATGGTCTTTTGACAAAGGACTCAAAATTCCTGACATATTCCAGGTGTAATTACTGCTGAACTTATCTCCCTTTTTTCAGCATGATGTGCAGCACTCACAAGGCTGATAGTCTGCAGTCAGTAGTGAAGGCAATCAGTGTGCTTTATTCTCTCTCCTGGTTAGATACCCTTGGGTGTCAGTAATTTCGAGGTCTTTAGGTATCAATTTCTTTTCCTGGTGCTCAGGAACATCAAGAGATACAGGCACAAGAATAAAAACATAAGGCACAGTCATCGTTGCCTTGGGACAAGCCAAACCTGTCCTCCATGGTGGCTTTAGGAGAAGAATTTTCTCGTGCTCAAGTTAGTTTCTAATTCTTCAATAAAACTGATATACACAGGGAACCTTTTGTGATGACATGCCAGATACAGACATGAGAGAAATAATGTTCGTTAGTCATGTAAAAGGATTCTTACCTTCTGCTATAGTAAGACTGATTGTCTTCCATAGGAGGAGTTGGAAAGACACACCTCAGCACTAGAGACTGCTGAAGATATAATCTCATCTAATCTCATCAAAAATAATTATCTAGTAGCTCACAGGATACATGGTCTTGAACTGGCAAAAAATAATGAAAGAAAAAAATATCCTAGACATTCAGCTGTGATTAAGCAAGAATTTTATGTCACTAAAAAAGTCTTGAAGGAAGCGTATGTGAAGTTGTAGTAAACAAAATTCATAAAAGGTCTTAGAAGTGTCCAGGGCTAGTGTATAAAGAAAGCCTTTTTAAAATGTCACAGTTGGTAGAAAATGTGAATTTCATTTCCTAAAATGTTCTTTTAAAAGACTTCAGCACTGACTAAACCCCACATTGTTACAGCAACAGTGTTGTAGTCAATGCACCTGTGAACTTTTATTTTCCTCAGGCTTTTATGCTGTGTAGTTTCTAACAGCTATCGATTGCTTTCTTCTACCTCTTTTGACAATGACACTGTAAAGTGGCATAGAGCATAAACATTTCCAAAGGAGGAATGTAATTGTTTGAGGCAATAATATAGCATGCACCTTTTGTTTAACCTTGTAAAACTCTTTAAAGAGTCACAAATTATGCGGTAAGTCCTGAAAAGTATGGTGTATGTTCACCTTAATCCTTTTAACTCCAACTCCTAGTCCTGCACTTCAGCAACAGACATATTACATTATGCATCAGGATAGATAATGACTCACTTAAGTAGTTTCAGCAAGAAATACACTTTTGTGGATCTCATTAAGGGGCTCTCAGTTTCTTCCACAAGATCTTCACCTCCTGCTGAAAGCAGGGCTGAAAATCACTGGCTTCCAACCAATGCTTGCAAAAACAATCAAAACAACCAGAGAGTTCCAGCCTAAAATTCTTCAGTAGTGCCTACAATCTGCTATATATTATTTTGATTCTCAGACAACTCCAGGAGAATTAGCTCTTAAATTTGAGATTGGAAAGTTACTTTTCTCCATATAAGAAATCACATAGCTAAAAGGAAAGGCAGAAATATTTTAAAAAAATCTATTTAAAAGTCTATAATTCAGTTGCTCACCTTATTTCTTAGTTTGTTTGCATACTCTTAATGAATGGCTGAAATTCTCTCTGTTGTTCTGGGTTACTGTACTGAGGACTTTTGCTCCTGAAAACCTTCCCCTTTTCCAAACTTTGTCTCAGACACAGTAATAGAGTCACAGCAAAATCATCTGCACTTTCTTACATCACAGTAATTAAAATAATGTCACTGCACAGATAAGAATCTGATATCCATTTAAGGCAGAGAGAAAAAGGGATCCTGGCTCTGCTGCCTTGTGATGGAGGGCTGTCACACAGGAGGTCTGAGGTCTGGATAGTACTATCTTTGCAGGGAGCCTTCCTGTGGTTTAGAAACTGTCCAAGAAAATGTAACTTAGCCACTAAATTTTTATAACTTACTTTTAATTTGTGATGCTGTCAGGGATAGGGAACTTTTTAATCCAGATCTAGAGATTATTTTTGAAAAGCAGAAATTAAAAACCCCCTCTCTGATAGGGTTGGCTGTAATTATATCCTTAACATATTTTAAACCCCTGGTGGGGAACTGGTGTTCTCTCACACATGGAAACAGGCATATTCAATAATACAGACAGATACACGGAGCTATTTGTATTTTTGGTATTATGGGGATTTGGTAGCTCACTTGCCAGCAGGGAGAAGCATGCTGCACATTGTACAATCAAGACCATTCTTGTTCTTCCTGAGAAGGCAGCTGACCAAATTCTCTGTTCTCAAGGAAACGTAATACTTGCTCTCTTGTCAAGCTCTGTGGTGAACATCTCAGTTTTGGATATTTTTTTGTCCAAATTGATTATGCAAAATAGCTCCTTCCTGCTGAGCTACTGAGAGAACTGTTCTACTCCTACCACTCTACAGGTGCTGCAGTGAAGCAGCTGTGGGATTTTAATACTGGGGAAGGATTTGCATCCAAATGTGATATGGAGAGGAACTGCAAATATCCTGATCTAGAAGGTGTTCTTGTAGCAGTGTTACTTTTTCTTTTCTGATTCTTACAGTCTCGGCACATTTGAAATAGACTAGCATGTTCATAACACTGTGAATAAAGCAAGTATTAATGTTTTAATTTCCTTGGCCCTGAATAAGGGAGAAGTTTGTTGAAAATTTTTTTATTCCATGGTCTCCATTGAATTCTTCTGTCAGAAAAGCTGTTTTCCACAATTGTCTACTAAAGCTCCTTGATAAAGATTCCCTAATATTTGGTACCTTCCATACTTCAAAAGTAATTTCTTCCATTAAGGTGGGAATGACCAAGTGCAAGCAGAGTCTTACTGTTTCTGTATGCCAAGTGTTAGTCCCCTGAGCACAGAAGCTTCATGAACTTCCAGAGAGTGAGATATGAGATTTGGTGTATTCCTGTGTGGTGCTTCACAATCCATTGGCCTGATCAGCCACTTTCAAGGATGTGGGAATAGCTAAGGTCAAAAAGCAACCTCAGATTTTGAGGATGGCCTATATGAGTGACTTACAGTAGTAAAATCAGGTCATTATATCTGCCAGGTTAGCTTCCTAGGCACTGCTTTCCAATATCTTTATTTAGCAGCTTAGAGTTTTTCTTCATTCAATGTGTTTTTCAAGGCCACTGCATTAATTTCATCCTTTTCTACTTGAAATCGTAGAAGACTATGGATAGGAATTTGGATGTTATCAGCATTCCAGGAAATGGATTGGACAATTTATTTGATCATAAAGTATTTTATCAGATGAACATTTTCATTAATGATTTATATTTTTATTTTTAACAATTTGTTTATTTTCAATGATTCAGTGGATGCTTCATGAAATAATTTTTCAGCTTATGGATTGTCTGAAAACTATTGATAACAGTTAATTTATCCCTTACATGTGGGAATAGATGTAAAAAAATTAGAGGATTATTTGAGAATTTTTTTGCCTAAACACTTGTTCAGGTTCCTAGTTGTGGATTCTGAAGGGTGCACATGTTCCCTTGAATATCACTGTTCTAAAAATAAAAAGTAGTTTCTATAAAAATAATTTAAAAGTATAAAAAGAAGTCAAAGTACTTTGAAGAAAACTTGTAGGCTTTTCTTTTTTTCTAAAAAGATCAATATCTTGAAATACATTATCTCAAAGGTACTATTGATACATGCAGTTCTGCAAATCTGTACTTTCAAATGGGAGGTAAATCAACTCACAAAAAAAGTTTGTCAGTGTTCACATTCAAGAAACTGTGTGTCTGCCTTTAATGATAGTATAGTAAAGAAGACTAGTACAGGTGTTCTCACAGAGATGCCCATGAAGTTTTAACTAATATTTCTGGTATCTGCACAGTTGCACTTATGTTCCTTTGCTGCAATTGAGAGCAATATTCTTCCTAATGTAATTAATTGATACTGATTTTCTTTCATTTCCTTGAAAAAATATAGCAAAAGAGATAAAAGTGTAAGCCCACTATCCAACACCCCTATGGATTTGAAATATATTTGTCTTATTAATTATTTAAATTTTTTTAAACTTAAAATTCCTCTGATCATTTTGGATGATTACTAAAATATTTACATTCTGCTTTTTGGCTGTGGAAATGTGGAAGTTCAAAAAGTCCAGGCAGTGAAACCTGCAGATAATATTTACACCTACTAATTCTGGATAACCCAGAACAACACTACAGGAATCTGGGATCACATCTGAATTGAGAAATTTTATCTGATAAAATATGGATTTTTTTTTTTTTTTTGCTTTTGTGTGTCTGTATCCATTTAGTTTAGTTTAGTTTAGTTTAGATTAGAATATTTATAAGTGTTCAGTGTCTAATTAAAGTGACTTAGAATCACAGCAGCTCTTGACTGCATAAAAATAAACTTATAGCTTTAAAATTTGAACCACACATTATATATACAATTACCTCACATTCCTCTACTAAAAGCAGTTTTCTTTTCCAAATGGTCTATTACAGAATATTTGCCAGACTACAGTTTTCAGAAACTGAAGACTCTTATATCTTCAACTAGTAAATATGCTGGGATAATCTAGATGTGAATTTTAGGACCATATATGAATTCAACCTTGAAAAGATTAGAATATAAATATCTGAAATCCTGAATTCTGACTGCAATATTTTAAATATCTACAGTAATTTTCATGCACAACATGATCTGTTTGCTGTGCATTATGTAAAGATCCATTTGAAAAAATCCTATAGACATTTACAATTTTGATAAATTTCTGCAGGTTTTCATAGCAACAATTTTAGGGAATCCCACAATCCTTAGCCATCTGCTTAATTCTTGTTGAGGTTAACATCAAAGTTTTTGCTTAATTTGGAGCATGTTTAACTTAATATGCCTTTTAAACATGTGTTAAAAAGCTTTTAGCATCATAAGTCTCCTGTACTGGAGATAAAGCTTTTGTCATTTGAATGTCTATAAATACATACTTAAATTTTACTCATACTGAAGTCATGAAACCCACTTAAACAATAATACTTACTTAATTAGGACTCATGTGAATATTAATCAAACAATTAATTCCTGTTTCAATTATATTATATTTTGAATATTTATATAGTTAGTATAAGATAAAACCATTGCTTTCCTGAATACCTCATATATTAATAGCTTTAACAATTGTTCAGGAACGCTTAAGGAACGTTGGCAGTGTAAGATCATTTAATGGCTGGATTTTTGTCCTAATTTTCTGGACAATTTAATCTGAGGAATTCTATAATGCCTATAAAGAAAATTCTTTCACAGCTTTAGCTCTATCTAGGCATTTCAGAGAACCAGTCTTACAATTTGAATGTGGTGGGGTTTTTAAAAATCATTTCTGATTTCTAGAACCACCCCTTAATATCAACCTTAATTTCCAATTTGAAGTTAAATTTAAAATAAAGTGTTATATGGCAAGCATGACATCAGAAGTAATTTTTAAGGAGTTCAGGAAAAAATTGGATATTATATTTGAATATACATACTTAGAACAATGCACTAAATCAAGAACAAATAATTTTATTAAGGTTAATTGTATGATATTGTTCTTTAACTGTTGATACAAGATAACATGGAAGTAAAACATGAGAAACACTCTATAATAACAATTAATTTTTCCCAGATCCTTGCAAAGTCAATCTTGCTGTAGTATTATAGACAGAGTGGATGAAAAAGAAAGCTGTCAAAATGGGGCAATAATTACCACACCAGCAGAAGTTTGGATGGGGGAGATTAGAAGGAATAATTCTGAATGACATAAAGTCCATGAAATGTGAAATACCACCTGATGAAGTACATTCTGTGTTCAGATCAAGATGGGAATCACATGGAATGGTTAAAGGCCTTGGTGAATTACAACTGCTTGGCCAAGCTGAAAACAATGCCTTCTGAACCGTAATCACAGCTAAGGAAATTTCCAAAAATGTCAAAGAGGTGAGTAAGTGCTCTGCTCCAGGGCCAGATGGGATTACTTTGAGGGACCTTAGTAAAATGCATCCCAAATATTTCCAGACCAGGGAAATTTTCAATCTAGGCCATCAGGAATGATACTGGACATGGTGAAGGGATTCCAGGCTGATTTAACACCAAATCAGCCAAACCAGAATGCCGAAGGAACATCAACAACTGTCACCTGTCACCATTGGCTCAATCATTAAGGACTATTTTCCAGAGTAATAACAAGGCTGAGGAGGCAGCCCCTGGCCCCCAGGGCAGCCTTCTGTTATATCACCTTAGTTAATAATCACATTTCTTGGGACTAGAAATGGATGCTGTGAATATGAGGCCACCACAGCTAAATTCATGGATAGATAGTAGGTAGGGATGACAAAGAAATTACATTATGCTGTGTAACATATCAACAATTTGGGATAAAATTCCACCATGTTTGACCAAGGTGAATGGGCCACCTATGCATAAATTAGAAAAGAAACACATAAATGATATACTTTGATAAACAGATACACAATGTTTTGATTACTTTCCTGTACATTTGATAAATAACACATCACAGCCTCCCAACTTAGAAATGTCCTTCTTCTTTGGATGAAAGGCTATGCCTTTGTGGATGAGAAGACAGAAATATGCAGTGGTCTCAGGCCTCATACTGCCTTGCAGAGAACCTAAACAGGAGTAGATGAAATGGCTGAGGCAACTGAAGTCTGTTTTTTCTCTTGCCAGTCACTGACCTTAGTCAAGATTAATGAAGAAGTTGATCACTGCCAGGATCTTTTTTCCTTTGCCTGAAAAATATGTTTCTAAGTACACCTGTCCTTGCACTGGTAAAAGGAAGTGGAAAAAATAAAAATGGATATAATTTTCCATCCAGACTGGATTTTTAATGTGTGAGCTTGTGGAGAAAACAATTATGAAGTATGACAGGTTGTGATGACCAAACCCTTTGAGGGTCATATATTATTAAGAGCTTCTATAAAGCTAGGGACAAGCTTTCCATGCTCTGCTTGTCATTTTAAATGCAGAGTAGTGACTTCCAGGAGAACATAGTTTTGAGTAAATACATTTCATTCCCTATCTGAATTTTGGGAGGTCACACAGCACTCCAAGAAAAAGTTGACTTAAAGCCTTGAAAATCAAAGTTGACTTAAAGCCTTGAAAATTAAAAGTCAGTCACTGTTCTTGAATGTCGCTGTTTGCAAACTTGGGCTCCGTTCCATGTATATGTCCATTCTGCATGTGCTCTTTATATCAGTTCTGATCTGATTATGGTGTTTAGTTGTCCCAGGCACTTCTTCCTCGAATGAAAGTAGATTTATCCTTAGAATATCACTGAATAACACTTTAAAAGCTCTGAGAGCAGGAAGGCAAAACCTCTGTGCTCTCACTTTTCAGGAGAGTGCCCTGATCTCTGAGTCCAGCATCACCTTGCATCATCTCTAGTGGAACTTGTGTCTCTTATCTTTCCAACAATGCTTTTTCTGGCCTTCTAAGAGAACATATCCCTTGGTGAAGGAGGTGCTGTCATTAAGAGAGTTCAGTGCAGGTTCACATCCAAGTAAGACCTAAGATCTATCCAGGCCTATCTGTGTCTCATTCAATAGAATTAGCTCAAAATTACACCTTGCAAAGTGTGTCAATAGTCCATTTCTAGATTGAAAAAATGTTTCAGATGAGGATTATAGACCCATCTAAATGCTTCTGTCCAAGCAAACCTCTGGATTCATCCTGAGTCCACTGATTTAATATATGATAGGGCTAGGCAGTCCTAAAAATCCATGATAGATTTTGACCAGAATTTTAAGCAGAATTTTGGTTCCCAAAGTGTAATTTGCCCGTAATGACTTGAACAGCTGTATCAGTCAGCTGTTGCTGGTGTGTTATGTTTCTGCTGTACAGAAGGAATAGTGACAGCAACACCATCCCACTCTCCTTTGCGGTTCTGTGCCTATCAATTTCTCTGTGAACTTTTAAGTGTCAAGAATGTTAATGATTTTATTTTTTAAGGCAGAGGCAGAAATTGTTGATTTGGAACTTTTATTCACTGCAAACTACTGTCTTAATTATGTTCAGGCTGAGCTCCATGCAAGTTGCTTAGCAATCTACAACATATGTTATGCAAATAACAACAGAAACTACTCTTTTCCATATAACTTGCCTAAAACTCATTAATAAGATAGAATTTCTCATTCCTAACCAAGTCTTTTTAATCTTTTTCTGAAACCTGTAGGAAATAACTTAATTATGACAACAGCGTGCAGTACCAGCACAAAAACCACAGGGAGATAAAAAATTACTTGTTTTCAAGGTTTTTAATAGAACTAGTTGAGAGATTTCACACGGAGGTCTATATTCTCCATTGTCCTATTCTTTTATACATTGTTAAGATAGTGTATAAAAATACTGCAGAAGTGCAATACAGAAAGAAATAATAGATTAAACTTAATTGGAAGTGCTTGTTTTTAATAGAGAATATATCAACAGAGATGCCTCTTGGTGCTCTCAATGCCATAGGAGCTTGTAGGCAAAAACCTGGCAGTAAAAAATCTTTAGGGAAGACCTCAAATTGTTATTCAGGGTACCTGAGTGCATAACTTGCTTTACTAAATCTACTAAAAAAAGGGCATTTAAATTGAAAATAGTTGTAATAATGTCTTCACCAAATTTTTTTCATTATCAACCAAATTTAGTGGTTAAATTATTTCAGTAGAAATTGTACAGCCCACCTGAGGGAAAGTGGAGTTGAGTACTGTATTATAGTTTGTCAAACTGAACAGAAAAATGTGAAATAAGAACACAATTTCACAGGAATATCTGGTGTAAAACATGTTGGTTGTTACTGTTCAATGCTTATTGTGTTTCTTACTGCATCAGAATTTCTAACAGAAGAATATTACGCATTTGTACAATGTTTGAGAGAAAAAAATGATGACTATTCCCTTTGCAGATTAGTTGTTGTTACTTATGTTTTATCCTTGTTGTATCTCTCATTTCTTATACATGCTTAGCAATGGAAGAGAAGGCAAAAATAGGGTCTAAATGTTAACTTACATCCTTCAGAATAAGAAGCTATAGCTTTTTATGTCCACAAATATCACCCTTATTTGCATGTGCAGTTGTGATACTATATACATATTGCAATTTATATTAATGGATACATAGAGTCTTGAAAGCATACATTAACATATCAATCAGAGTTTAATCAATCCATCATTAAATGCTAACACCAGTCACTAGAAACCCTAAAATCCCTCTAACATTTCTATAATATTTCATTCAGATATTAACCTCTCTGCTTCCTTCCTTCCTTCCTTCCTTCCTTCCTTCCTTCCTTCTTTCCTTCCTCCTTTCTTGTTTTGTTTTTTTTTTTTTTAATTTTATGTATAGAAATTTGCCTTATAAAGTACAGTTACTCACATTTCACACAGACCAAGTTTTGTTGAAATTTTTAGGGTTTTTTTTTTTTTTAAATCAACTGAGGGGACATGCTAGCAGTCTTAAATAGATATTTTTGTATTTAGATATACTTTGAAAAGACAGCTATAGAAATGTACTTTCATCTACACATATCAAAATACCACATGTGATCACAAAATTAATAGTAGACAATGAGAAGCTACTGGAAGAAAAAGTTTCACATAGCAACATATGGTTGCCTGTCTTACTCATTCTCTTGAATGACCACACTGATTGTATATTTAAGATCTCTTTAGTATTGCCACTTTATCCTCTACTTCCATATTTTCTGTTTCTTAATGTTCACAGCCTTCTCATTTGAGAATGTATTCTAATTTATTATGCCAGGAAGACACTCAATATAATTGCCAGAACGTTGCCAAATTATGGGATTGCTCCTAACGTAAAGGAAAAAATCCAGATAAGAAAATAAAAACTCTCTAGAGAAGGAGAGGGTTTGTTCCATGCAGACAAAATCCTAAAGAGTTTTAGGTACTGGTACTACCAGACACTCAAACCTAATAAAGGAAATGCATTAGAAGCAAAGAGTGAAAAATTTTAATAACAATTAATATAGGCTTTATATTTATATATTAGTATAAAACATATCAGAATAATAGTAGTCTTTTGTGAAAGAGTGAAAAATTCAGGACTCTGACTTTGCATCAGAATACAAAATCACATATGACAAAAATGCTTTTGCCAAGCCCTGTTCCAGAGAGATGTATGGTTTTCATATGCAAAGTCAGGAGCTGGAAAAAACAAGCAGAGTCTGAGCCATGTCTGTTATTCCATCCCAGTTGAGAAAAACATCCCTAACAGCAGCATTTAACTTTATGCTTCTCTGTAAAGCATTTTTTAAAGCAGGAAAATATGCTGGTAACAGAAATGACATCTTGATTACACTCCATAAAATGAACATAATTTAAAGATAATTAAGTAGATGCAAGTATATATTTGCAAATAGTGCTTTCTAGAAACTATCTTGACTGACTTAATACATTATGGATAAAATAAACCAGCCTGTGTCAAATGAACTTTCCCCCCCACCAAATGTTTCCCTTTTATTACGAGACAGGAAAAGGGAGATGGTTCAAAGAAAACAGAACTGATTGTCAGATCCAGTCTGCAAAATATGTTGAACATTCAGGCTAATACTATAGAAGAGCAAATATTTTGGAAGTTTGCTAGGAGTGTCACTTTAAGAGGGAAGAACAATTTCTTTGATTCTACTAGAAAAAGGCAGTATCAACACTGTCAAATAGGAACAGAAGTGCAGTCACTTCTAAAAATTTCAGATTCTAACTAATTTAAAATCCATGGGATTTTCAACTATTTCAAAGAAATTTTATTAATAATAAAGCTGAGTGAATAGGTGATAATGAATTATTTAGTTAATGAATGCCACATGTTAGGGCAAAATTTCTGAGAAAAAAATTTGAAATTCTCAAGCTGTGCATATTTAATTTAAAATGTGCTGTATTCAGTGAAATGCTCTTGCTGTACACACCATGCACAAGATGGGGTTCTTCACATTTTTGTGATTTTTCAGAGGTCAAGAAATAGCCCTTTGACTTCTTCAAAAGATATATGTGACTAATGAACCAAGAATGATATTTAAATTTTGAAATCTTAAATTTAAAAAGACACAAAAAAATTGGATAAATGTATTTGAACATTGGAGGCATGAGCATATTAATATTTTCCGCTATTAGGCTAACACCCCCTCATAAATATATATATATATATGATTAATAAATTTGGGGTAATCAAGTAAAAGATTTTCTGATTACTCTGCAAACATATGGTTTAGGTAATTGCCAAAACCTGAGAACTTATCATCTGTCCAACCAGAGTTTAATTTAAAAGGAGAAAAATTGTAAAAAGGAGCCTTCCCCTTTCTGCTTTGTCAGCTAATGAAGAGACTATTTGCATTTTCTTGTTTCTTTGCAAACTGTCTGACCTAAAACTCTCAACTTGGCTGCCATTCCCTTTAGCAACATATACATACAGTGTCACTTTTCAGAGAAGTTCAGAAGTCCTCAAAAGCTTCAAAACCACAAAGGGAAACCATCCTTCTAGTAATTTTCTGCATAAGTCTTTGACACAACATGCCCAAAGCGATATATCCAACTGTTTGAATGTTTATTGTAGCACAAAGCCAGCATTGACTGAGGCCAATCTGAAAAGGCTAATTTGTGTTTTCTTATCCTTCACACAGACCTCTCCAGTGTCTATAAAGCTGTAAATGACCAGAGTCTGCAGCTGGAAAAGCCTGATGACTGGCAAGGGACTCAATGAGGACTGGATAATCAAGCTGGGCTATTAAAAAGTACAAGACATCAATCCCAAATCACTGAGATGAGGCAAATCAGTTATTGTACTTTTTAATGTACATTCCTTTAATTGAACAGCTTTGTTCATGCTTTGTTGCTATGTGAAGATAAGCCAGAACAGGGGGAAAACACATTCCAAGAGCCTATTTCTCTAATTGCTAATAAAATCTATGCTGTCGAAGCTGGTGAGCAAAAGTAAACTCTGCTTTGGTAATTCTCTTCTTGTTCTTTCCTGCAGACAAAATTGGACAAATACTTTGTTTATATATGACATTTACATATATGGGACAGTCAATCAAACTTTCTCTGTCAAAGTTTGTGGCAACCTCATTTCAAAAATGTACACCATAGGCATGAAGCACAACTAATACTGTGATTTACTTTTAATCTGTGTTCTGTTTTTTTCTTTCAAAGAAATGATACTATGTGTGATCACTGAAAGCTTGAATTTATGCTGGAAAGCCTGCAGGGTTCACAGAGGTGTATGTATAACTAGGTGTCGTGGTTCTGGCCAAGACAGGGTTCAATTTTGGTGGGAGCCAGTAGGGGCATTTATTCAGTAGTATGTGGGCTGGGGGAAGATATTCTTTTCTGTTGTAGGTAGCATGGAGGTACTTTGTGTGTTAGCGGTTCTGTCACGTGTCATTCATTTGCATTTCTTGTACACCTTTTCTCTAATATTGTTGCTATACTTTTTTTTTCTTATTTCATTGCTGTTTCTAGTGAATAGTTCTTATTTCAACCTGTAATCTTTACCTTCTGTGCCCCTAGTTCCTGCAGGAGGAGAGGAAGGGAGTTGGAGAATGAGCAAAGAGTGCATGGTTTGAAGCATTTCAGTGGGAACTCTAAATTGAGAAATACCATTCCTAAACAACAACACTAGGAAATTTTTTGTCCATGTGCAAGTTCTCAGAGAAGTCTTTCTATCTATACATATGCAAAAGAATCCCATATTTTATACAAAAAATAATTTATTGTAATTTTAAAAATTAACTACAATTTAAAACCGAGTTCTTCTATATGATTGCATTTGTTGCTAAGTGCTGCACTGTAAACACATTGAAAAAATATATTTGCAGTAGCATAATAGAAAATCCATGAGTAATAAAACAAAGTTTTCTATCATATGGCATGATAATAGATGATGATGTATGTGTAACATATACATAGTCTAAAATTAAGTTTAGCATTAGTGGATGTGTATAAGAAGAATGAAATATAAGACTGTATGATAAGATCATATCAATGCATATAGCCTCATGTCTTTTAAGAACTTCAACCAATAGC
Source organism: Pycnonotus jocosus (assembly GCA_013400435.1). NCBI lineage: Eukaryota > Metazoa > Chordata > Aves > Passeriformes > Pycnonotidae > Pycnonotus > Pycnonotus jocosus. The sequence goes on along the minus strand of VWYP01025822.1, from coordinate 86,736 downwards.
TCTAAAAAGTCAATGAAATTTATATATCATTAATTTAAGAAGCAAAACCAGTAGACTCACTGCTAAATATAGTAATTCTAAGTCAAGGTAGAGGTTGATGATTAGTGGTATCTCTCAGGGTTCTGTCTTGGGACCAATGCTCTTTAACATCTTTATCAATGACAAGGACACTGAGGTTGAGTGCACCCTCAACACGTGTGCAGATGACACAATGACAGGCAGTGCTGTTGACACACTTGAAGGACATGATGCCATCCAAAGGCACTTGGAAATACTTGAAAATTGAGCCCACAAGAATCTCATGGAATTCAGTAAGTCCAAGAGCAAACTGTTTTGGGGCAATCCCAGACATGAGTAAAGACAGGCAGAAGCACTCAATGAGAGAAGCCCTGTGAAGGACTTGGGGGTTCTTGTTAATGAAGAGTTGGACATGAGAAAACAGTGTGCACTTGCAGCTCAGAAATGCAACCATAACCTGTGCTGCACCAAAACAAGGGTGGCCAGCAGGTCAAGGAAGTTTCTCCTGATCTATTCTACCATGGTGACACCTCACCTGGAGTGCTGCATCCAGATCTGGGATCTCAGCACATAAAAAAAATACAGACCTGTTGGAGCAAGCCTAGAGGAGGGCCATGAAGGGGGAGCACCTCTGCTATGAAGACAGGCTAAGACAGCTGGGGTTGTGCAACCTGGAGAAGAGAAGCCTCTGTGGAGACCTAGGAGCAGCCTTCCAGGACCTATAGATAGTCCTATAGATGGAGGAACAATGAGTTTCTACACGGGCAGGTAGAGATAGGACAAGGGGAATGGTTTTAATCTAAGTAGTGAGGCACTGAAACAGGTTGCCCAGAGAGGTTGTGGATGTCCCATTCCTGGAAACACTGAAGGCCAGGTTGGAAGGTGCTTTGAGCTACCTGCTCTAGTGGAAAGTGGCCGTGCCCATGGGAGGGGGGTTGGAACTAAAAGACCTTTGATGTCCTTTCCAATACAAACGATACTATGTTTCTATGATTCATTTCTGATTATCCAGTTCTGCTCCCAAAACGGACCCAAAATCTTAGAATGGATCCTAAATGTGCATCCATAGACACTATAGCCTGCCAATAAGGATATTGTCCCAGCTACATTGATGTTTAGGATTCTTCTTCATGCAAAGACAAGGAACCCTCAAGGTCCAGACGTGTAAACCAACTGGCTATTATAATGGGAATGGATGTTGCCTGTCTAAAAATATCCTTTTCCATGTAATGTAAAAAAAAAAATTAAATACTGCATTTCTTACTTTTCCTCTTAGTGTACTACAAATGCATGCTAGCAGTAGACACCTCTACAGCCTTTCTGGTTTTTGTGTATGTGAGAGAACACACTTTGTGTCAACATGGATAGTCATGTGCAAGTTCAGTGGCAACATCAGAGTAGATCTTCTACATATCATTTACCTGAAGCAAGCCACAATATTGATAACATCTGTGAAGGTCTCCAGGCATAGACCTGATCAGCTGCAGCCCTTTGTGAATGTCCTGATCCACCCTTGCTTCCCCCTGTCTATGCATCTCACTGGGACAGTGCACAGCCATCAGCTGAAGGAAACAGCATGGGGTAAGAAGTCCAAACACACACAGACTTTTAGTGCCTAGCCTGCTCCAGGTGTGTAGGAGCCAAGAAACATTCAGGATAATTTTAAATTGCTATTATTTTCTTTTTTCCATGGTAAAGGCAGCTCAAATATTTTCCACCAGTATCCAGACAGGCAAAAACATCCATCTCAAAGTTAAGTTTTATCAGACATGAAAAAGCTCAAATTACTTGTTTGAGACAATAAATAGCCTAGTCTGAGGTTTTAAGATGTATGTGCAATTGAACATGACTTTGACTGATAAAACCAGTTGGAGTTTGTTTTTAAAGCATAATTTTGGGCTACTTTAACATATTGAGATGACCTCGATTTGGCTAAGTAAAGTTGTTTGTCTCTCTGGCTATTTTTTTCCTCTTTTCCCCCTTTGTTATGTGGTCCATGAGTAAATGCTTCTTCTTAAAAATATCAGTGTAAACCCATCACCATCTATGAGAAACAAAAATCAGAAACTTCAGAGTGTTTTTTGTATAGTTAGAATCCATGAAGACAGGTGGCTTGACTGGTGCCAAACATGCTGTAAAATACCTGTTGAATCTTGAGCACTCTGTGTTCTTTGGAGCATTAAAAAAAGGCTTACAAGGTTCAGTCATGTGGAAGCCCTGCACTGATCCACTGTAGGCTCTGGACTGTGCTTACACGTAAGAAAGACCTCTGGATGTGGTGTGTGTGCTCTGGTCCCCCAGGAGGCACACCTGGGGAACACGTGGGTGGAGTCATCCTCAAACTACTCCATGCTCCTAGGAAACACCCTCAGCTAAAAATCTAGGATGTGGCAGGATTTTCCCTTTTTCCATGTGGCTAAGTGTGGAGATGAGTCACAATCTATCTATGGGGAACATGGTTCCCACGCTGCGGTCCAGCCAAACAGAAGGACTCAGAACCAAAAATTCATTTAAAAGTGTTATCTCTTTGGAATCTATTTTTGATTAAAGAATCATAGAAGCATTTAGGCTGGAAAGACCTTTAAGGTCATCAAGTTCAGCTACTAACCCAGCACTTAAAGTCCACTACTAAACCATGCATTTCCCTAACCATCACATCTAGATGTCTTTTACATATCTCCAGTGGTGGTGATTCAACTTCCCTGGGCTTTATGCTTCCTCATCCTTATAAAGGCCCCAGATATTTGATGAGAAATGCCTTACTTTCTCACATACATAGTAGGGGAAAAAATATTCTAACATAAAAAAAGATAAGGATTTTTTTTGTCTTATTGATGTTTGGCATTTAGTTCCAGTAACAATTTATAGATGCACAGTTTCAGAAACATCTTGCTCCATAAGATAGTATGCAAAAGATATGGATGTTTATATGAATTTAAAATTAAAAAATATGGATTCTGTGATGTTATGTAATTAGTCTTTGTGATAACAGTGTGCTCCGATTAGCTTGTACTATTGAGTAAATCCCAAATGCTTTACTCCAGCACATTTCCTTTGATTCCAACAGGAGACTGTCAGATAAAGATTTTGTTAATCTCTCTGGCTACTCAGGATTTAGCCTTCTCATGTGCATTTCATTTCTAAAGGAGTATGCATTGCTTTATGAGCTTCTATGTTTCCATGTTAATATGATTAAGAAGACATATTGACCTATAGGAATCTTCCTGTGCAAATTACCCTCTGTAAAAAAATTTGCTGACACTCTGGGGAAAACCATAAAATTTTATTTATTTGGCTTTTCATATATATAAAGTTTTTGTTTGATTTTTGTTTTCCCAGGGCTATGAAGAATGGAAGAGCACCAAAGCCTCCTGTCATATGGGAAACATTTTGAAGCACCAGCAAATACAGAGACAGCTATTTCGCTTAGTCAGGAGATCCTCTTATGTAACTACTGTGGGGGAAAAAAAAGAAAAAAAAAAGAAAAAAAAAAAGTGGTATACAAAGATGGCCTGATGAGAAAATAGTCATTTGCCTTCTTAAAGCATTGCTAGGTTGGTTTAGTTTGGGTGTACCTTTAACTGCCTGTAGAGAAAGAAAGTACTACATGTTTGTTTCTGTTATGTGTTTTTCCCTGCCTTTAGCTCTAATTATGGCGCCTAAAATGTTCTGCTTCCATTTTTGAAATATTGATTTAGGAGCAAGACATCAAAATATATTATTTGACTTTATCTTATTAGCAATATTTTATTGCAATGTATCAGCACTTCCTTGTTAATGTTACACTATAGTGAGGCTATACCACTGGTTGAAGATGGGTTTATGCTGACTTGTAATTTCCCTGAAGCTTGTTAGAGTATTCTCCTCTCTGCTCCAGTTCACCATGTGAGACATAATAATATGCTACTGTTCACATTTACATTAGGTTGCAATAGGGGTGAAAATATGTGTTTTTTTGAGTCTTCATGTTCTGGTCCATAATGATTCAAATCAAATAAATTTGACACAAAGGACTATCTATATCAGCCTTTTTATTTTGGCTTTTGAGTTGGCACTATGCTATTTCATCTGTTGACATCCTGTCACCTCCTGGCATAATCTAAAATAACACAGTAATGGATAATGATGGATTCTGATACAATAAAGTAATAGTTTAAAATAAAATGGCTCTGCAGACTTGGAGGCGTACAGATGCTGATTAAATGTTGAAAAAAGCAGAACATCTTTCCAAAAAATGTGCAGAAACAATATAAGAAAATGTCCCAGAGAGGATCTCAAACCCCTCATGTATGACAATGACTCATATGACACATATGACTGATTGATTCACCCAAATAATTTGCTCCTTTTTGAATAAGTTCCTGCTGGAGAGAATAAAATACATTAAACATTAATTTATTGTATACAAGGGGTTGATGAGCAATGCTCAGCACACTAGTATAAATAAAAGTTTTGATCCACCTGAAAGTTTTTTCTCTGTGGGAAGAATTATAACAAAAGATTCTTGTTTATATGGTTAAATTTTGGAAATATATAGAAGTGAATCTGTTTCTTTTCTATTTGCATTAGTCATGGTTATTTTCAAAACAAAATAAGATAGGAACACAAATTTTTGGAAATATATAGAAGTGAATCTGTTTCTTTTCTATTTGCATTAGTCATGGTTATTTTCAAAACAAAATAAGATAGGAACACAAATCTCTATCCATTGGAAACAGCATAACATCAAGGAATCAAGAAGAGACAGAAGATACATAGATTCAAGACGTAACTTAATGTCAAGTTTATGTATCACCTTCTTTTTTTTCAACATGAATTCTATTTGCTTCAGCTACTCACCTCTATCTGTATTAGTCACATCTCTGTTATGCTGAATGGCCAACTAGGCAGATCTTAACTTGATCTAAACAGCTGCACTGTTTAGCCCAAACTCAAGAGGCTTTTCAAAGTACTTTGTTTAATGTAAAAGTGTCTAGTCATTGTTAATTTTGAGACAATACATAATTGTAACTCTTGTACATTTTTTCACAGAACTTACCTTTTTACCTAGATTTGAATCAAGACAGTGTAAAAGCACTTTTTTTTAAAAAAAATGAGTATAGTTTATTTGAGAATGGGGTTAAATTCAAAAGTAGTCTTAAGCCTGCAGAATTTAAAAAATATAAGGTCATAGGCAAAAATAAAAATATGATGGCTATCTGGAAAACACTATTTTCCAGAAGCTAAGTGACTTTCCATTTGACCTTTCTGTGAGTGCTAGACTGTCAGTGGGAGACAAAAGAAAAAAAGAAAGGCAAAAATATCCTGTACACAAGAATATGACCATCACAGCAATGTCCAGACTGGTCCTGACAGCTCTGTGGAGATCTTAAATAGGATGAGTTCATTCAAATCCAGTGCTCATGTGAGTTTTGTCTCTTGTAAATATATATATGTACTCCAAGACCTGATTCCTTCTGTCACTCCACTCTACCACTGGCTTAACTTCCATGGAACTGTCAAAGTTTGCAATGCTGCCCACATACCACAGCCTTTGCACATATTTGGCTAAAAATGTTGGGAAAATGACATATAAATATAAAATCCTGGCAGAACACCGTTTGCACTAGACTGAGGCAAAGATTGTTGCATTCTGAAACTGATATATCCAAGGAAATATTTGTCTGCATCTAATTATTTGGCTTCAGAAAACAGGACATAGAGGTTATGTTTCCAACAATCATCGAGCACGGCTGAGTCCCTCTTTTCTCAAGTAAGTCAGAAACAAAACTCCCAAGGCACTAAAGTATTTGCATTTATTAATAAAGAAAATGATCATGAAATTCTAAATTATGCAGTTATCAAAAAAGGTTGTTCAGAAAAGATAATATCATTAAGCAATTGAAACAAAGTTTTCAGATGCAGCCTTCTTTCAAACTTTTTTTTTTTTTTTGAACCATAGATGATCCTGGCTGGATATATTTTAAAATAATTTGAGGGATACAAGAGGTAAGCATGTTCCTTTAACATTCAAATATATGCTTCACAAGGTACAACTTCATTCTTTCATCTCTTTTATGATTCAGTCATACTTTATTGAAATTTTGTCAGTGTTTCTTTGTCACAGTTCCTGCCAAGCATACTCAAACAGCTGAGATGAGAGGTTGAAAGAAAAGTGACTGGACCGAATTTTAACAAGGGACGGACAAATATCAGATGGGTGGTTTCATATTGTGAAGCAAACTACCTGAATCCCCCATCCCTTTGAACAGTTTATCCAAGCATTAATGGAGCCTTCCTTCTGATTCCACAGTGATACTCAGACTTGCAGAGCAGAAGGTGTCTCAAGCTGTGCCGAATAATTGTGAAGAACAATAATATTTTCAAAATAATGAGTAATTAAAGGATGTATCTGACATTCTCTTGGTGTTGCTGGAAAGCAGACAAGGACTGGGATTTCTGTGCTTACCTCTGAAAACAATGCCAGAACACATAATTCTGGTCTAGGCAAATTTAAACACTTGTGCTCTCTGCAGTTCTTGCAGTGACAGTGAATTTTTAATCCTCTGCTAAACAGCAGGCAGTTAATCTTCTTCAAGAATAGAGGTGTAGAGAAGAAAAAGCCCAATATAGTTGGAGGGGTGTGAAATATTTTTGCAACAAAACTAACTCACATCATCATAAAATTTGCTGGCATTGGGCTAGCCTCCCTGTTATAAAAAAAAACAAACCCACAAGTCAGTAGACATACTACTGCTGCTTTACTGGCCTCAATTTATGTTGTTTTTTGTTCAAAGAGACAGTTTAAAGTAGAAAGCAAAGTGAGGAGAAAAAAAGCCATCACATAAAACCTGGAAACATTAAAATTCTGAAACTTCTCTGGATGAAATTGTACTCACAGTACATTAAGTATGTTCTACAGTGTGTAATAATTTCAGCCTGTGAAAATGTGATTTTTATTTTATATTTGCAGTAATATGATAACCAGGAGAATGAGAGTATTTTTTTGTGAAGGATTCACATACTACAAAGGAGGATCCTGTGTGGATGAGAACTGGCTTCATATGACCTGATATGAATTTTGTGCCCTGAATAAAGGTATAGTTTTATTGAAAAAATGTGATATGAATAAGGATTGTTGACAAGACTTTTCTCAATGCAGAAATCCTACAGGCTTCAGAGTGCCATTAAAAGTCTGCTTCATAAGACACCTAGCTACTTCTGAGACTGTACCTTGTACTATGAACATGCTCTGTGGAAGGCTCTATTTAACATCACATGGATAACTTGCCTTCTGGCATTTCCTAGCTCTCAAATGCTTCATTTCACAATTCAAATAACACTATTTTAATATAAGTGGGTTCAGTCTTTGTTTGTCTTTGGTGGGGTAAAAAGAAGAGATAGTGTTTCACTCTGTTTTGCACACCAGGTATGTTGAAATGACGTTTGTTAAAAAAATAGCAGAGCCATGCAACAAATTTTCACACATCTGTGGTCAGAGCACCTGATTCCTGCTCACAAATATACCCCTTTTGAAACTTATTCTAAAATTTTACCTTCATAGTACTTTGAAATAGATGCTATTTCAAAGTCGCCTTCTAGAGGCATATCTCTTTATCTTCTGCTCTACTGAAAGTCATAGGAAAATAAGAAAGTCTTTCTTTCTAAGAAAGAGTAAAGGCATGAGAAACTCAATTCCAGATCAATAAAATAATTTCTGAGAACTAAAATGCCCCAAACTTTCTATAGTTCACTAACCAATACAGAGGAACATGGAATTTCTCTACCAAAATGAAAATTTCTTTGCTTCTCAACAGGACACAGACCATTTCATGTCAAAACACAAGAATGGTAAATATTTGGAGTGATTTAATAATTATGTAGAAAATGTTTATTCATTGGAATTCTGGAACCCCTTTTGCATCTAGAACGTTGTCATTTGCTAGCTGTTTATACATATTCAAAATTATTGAGAAACAGCTATTGTTAAGGTAACTTCATGTGTAAACAAAAACTACAGTGAGTAGAAAGTATTCTAGATTAGAATAAAAACAACAACCAAACCCCACAAAACCTCTCAGCATTTACTAAACAGTACTACCATTTTTATGTTGAGGGTCATTGTAAATATTGCTTATTGAAATAAATGAGGATAAGCTGCATACATACTGTTCTTTTAATTATATTTTGTGTCTTTCTGTCTCATGACTGATGTACTAAAGTCTATTGTGATATTGTCTTTTACCATGGATGCTTTTAAAATTTAAAATTTATTGCCCACAGAAATAAAATTGTGTTTCAGAGAAAAAAAAAACAAAATCCACTGCTCTTACATTTTCAACCACATCTTATCTGTTCTATCTAAGAGACAAAGAATTTTCTTAAGGATTAATTTATTAAGAGTCATTTAAAGAGGTGGACCTAAAGTGCTTGTTTCTGTAAATATGCATAGGTAGATATTATTTCTTTAAATTTTGAAAATAAAAATATTAATAGAGTGATGCAATATCTAAGAGGACAAAAATGGAAAATTCATTTATTGAGAAATTTAAAAAGTGCATTCTACTAAATTCCTCAGAAATATATATGATTATGGAATGTAGTCTTTATATGGTGTGTGTCATATACCTACATGCCATAAATACATTTCAGTCTTTTCCTTTGAGCTTTTATTAGTTAATTACTATATAAACTGAATTAATTTCATGTGCAGTCTACAATTATAAAGGAAGAACATGGAAGGATTTGAATGCCATATACTTGATATTACACAGTATCTGCATTTTTCATCTTCTTTTGTAAACATAATTTTATTAACATTTCTTTTTATTACCCTGCTACAGCCCTTTCTTTCAGCTTTCCTGCCTCTGGACGATCTACAATTTCTATAGAAGACTGTTTAACTCAGTGTGGCTTTCACATTGTAACCAAAGATTAACCAGGGCAGTTGAAGTTGTTTTCAGCATAAGTTCTTTTATACATGATGCTATCTCATCGATAGCACAGTCTTGGAAGATAATTCTTGGTGGTCTCATTCAGTGGCAATTCCAATAGAGCTAGCAAATGAATGTGGGGTAGAACTTTTCACAAATCCTTCTTCCATTACAGAACAATTTTTCAAAATATAGAGCACTTTGTAAGTCAAACAAAGTAGAATTATGGTTTAGTGAACTGCAGTCCTGAGTGTGTTATGGTTTATTTTTCTGGTAAAAAAATAAACTATTACTTTGACTAATAACTCTCATGGAATGCAGGAAAAGATTACCATTAGGTATCCCTTGCCAAAAGAAATTGATATCCTGATACTTTTAAAGCACACAAAAAGGACCTGAATTTACTGGTACTTGAATAGACTTTTAGGCCTGGCATATGTCATTACTGTAAATCTTTCAAACATTTAGGGTAGGGAAGAATCAGTTTCATCTTACTTCTGGAAAAAGTTGCTGCTAATCCTCCTTACACTCTGGGCTTGATCCAGGGAGAATCTGTAATTCTCATTCAGCCAAGTTAAGCAAGGACCACAAGAACTCAACACCTTTCTGGCTGAACTCCTTCAGACTGATCATCTGTATTTAAATATCAGTGTGCTACACATTTGTATGTACTACAAATGGAGAGTGAAGGAAAGAAGCTTATAATTTAACACACAATTCCCACCTTGTCCAGTACCAAAAAGCTCATCAAAATCTATCTTTGTGTGAAATCTCTACAGAAGACATTCTAGTATATTCTTGTGCTGGTGGGACCAGTGAAGAGCTTTTGCTTGCTGACGGATCAAGCCCTAGCAGATCACATTTTTGGAAAGATGACTTTCATCTTGAGTGAATATCTTGAAAAAATATAAAGGTGAATTTTTCTTATGAAGAGTCTTGTTCATAATTACATCTCCAATAAAGTTTTATCCTTTAACAGTTCCACTTATCCTGTTGTAACTCAGAAAGCACTCAAGCACTATTAAAAATTGTTAGGGATATTTATTTAACTTCTTTAAACTGATTCAGGAATCAACAGCTGTCCGGAATGTTTTGGTCATTGTTTAAGTATCTGCACAATTGAATGATTGCAGGAAACTGTTATGAATGCTGACAGCAAAAAAGCAGAGGTCCTCCAGTGATGCTTGTATCCAAGAACAGCAGGAGAGCATACTAAACTACAGAGGTTTCATGTCTAAAATATAAATTATATAAAGATCAAACCAATTAGAAAAATAAAATATTAAACTGTTAACACCTTGCTACCACTTTTCTCATAACCTGTGTCTATATGCATATGCAGAAACCATTAATCCTAGGAGAATCTACCCTCAAGTATGAAAGGAGTGAACACTACAGAGAAAAAAACTGTATCTCCCTTTTTGTGCCTACAGCATTTGTTCAATAATAATTACAAAATGAGCACGCAGAAGTTGACACAAATAGAAGGAAAATTCCTCAAGCTTTGATGACACTTACTAGCCTTGGAGTTGCATGATTAGCAGATATGGCCCTGATCCAGCAAAGCCTTTTCAGCATGTGTTTAACTTCCACCCTGCAGGTTGCTCCTATGAAGTACTGCATGCACAGCTAAAGCTAAGACCTGCTTAACTCAAGACCTATGCTAGATTGAGGCCCAGACTTATTGAAAGGAGGGGGTGACATTTTATTAGAATTACAGGATGCAAAGAAATACAAAGAATCATAATGACACCAGCAGTTTTCAGCTGTACAGACTGTACAGCTTGCATGGTCTGCCATAAAGTTACATGTGCCAGGGTTCTTTTCAGAGTAGCTAAGCATGAAGTTTCAAATTGTACTAGTAAAGCATAAAAGTAAAGATGTAATTGTCAGTTGTGTGCTGAAAGATTGGAAGTAACTACAGTAAATATTTGTTGTCTTAAATCTCAAGTTTTGTACACCAGCTTTGTTACTACGCTGTATTGATTGCCAAGGTTAAAACAAGGCTGAATATTTGCACAGGAAAAATGTTGTCTTCCTTTGTTAAGACTAAACCTATATGCTGATTACTGTTGTTTGAAGAAACAGTAGTAGAGTGCTTTAAATTGTAACCTTCATAAATACTTTTACTTAAATAGGAACTTCAAAATCCTAAGGCAAACAAAAGCATGATTATATATACAGCAATAATGCCCTTATCACAATGGGATAACAAACACAATGGTTAGCAACATTTGAATAGTGTAACAAGAGTGTTTATAATAAGATGATTAGAGGCAAAATGCAATGGCCCTTTCACAGACTGCTTCCTGAGCATACCAAATTGTTTGTCACTTAGGGACTTCAGAACAGTTTCTAGATAATTCTTCTAGTAAAGCTCCTTTTGGAAGGTAAGCTTTTCACAGGCTTTAATAAAGCACATCATTCAAACTAGCAATGGTAGTAGGGTTTAATATGGCTTGAGGAAAAAAATATGTTAGAGACAAGGACAGGAAAAGGTCTTTTTGTTCAACTAGACTTTCTCATTTAACATCATACCTCTCTGTACTTCAGTTCCCAGCTCCTGCTCTCTGTAATAAGGTCCCATTTATTCCTATTTATTACCGTTATTCACAATTTGCACTTCACAAGTTCATGGACTTGTTTCTTTTAAAATATGAACTTATATAACTTTATATTTTTGTATTCTTTCTTATATTAAGATCTTCCTAAATTTTACCACTGATTTGCAAGATGCTGGTGATGAGTTTCTAAAAATAGGAACTGTTTTAAAAATGTAACTTGTTAATTGGTCTACACGGTGCGATTACTGAAATGGCAAATAGAACCCTTCCACATATAGCTCGTTTCTGATCAGAGAGCCCCCAGCACTGCCACTGAGCATTTAGTGAAGGGGTCAGACATGATAAAGATTTGACTAATTAATTATTTTAAGTATATCTGTTTCATCCTAGTGGCAATGTGCTAGAATTATAAGCAGTAGCAAACAAGTAAATTTACTGAAACTCTGTTGTTCGGATGCCTTTGCATGTAAGGAAAGCTTTTCACTTTTGCTGCAACATAGGATGTCCCAGATTCCTCTGCCCATCCATCGCTTCCCAAGGCAATCCATTTGCACTTTCCACAACAAACACTAAGTGTAATAGCAAAGGCTGAATTCCCTGAATCTGCACTGTAGCAATTTCCAAAATGCCTTTGTTGTGACAATACAATGTGTTTGCTTTTAAAGCTCACGTTCCCATATGAACTATTTTCTTCTGCATGAACTTGGGAGCAGTTGAGGGAAGTGAGGGAAGATGTATTCTCCTGAACATATTAGATCTGGTGGCCAAAAGACCTCGAAATATGAATTGAAATCTGAAGGAGGATGATGGTTTGTCCTTCCTGTACTGACATAAAGAGGCAAGAGCTGAAGCTGTGTAGTAAGAACAAGGAAAGCTGATTAAAAAGTAGCCAGTAATGTAATATAGTTCTGGATTTATTTTAATGGCAGATTTGTTTTTTATTCTTTTTATTAAATGCTGTAGGTTATGACTCTCGGATATGATATTTTAGGGTGCCATAGCTAAAATGATAAGCAAATGCTTACCCATAATGACAGTATAAACAACAGAAAATACATTATAAAAACATCCAATAAAAGAGAAAAAAAGTTAGCTAGTAGAGTGTAACAAAGGTCATAACAAAATTTCCTTCATATTTTGATGAAACATTTCACTTCTGTTCCATTAAAAATAAATGCCTGCCCAGGCAACAAAAAAAAATTATTTCCCATCAGTCAATAGGAATAATAATAATAATAATAATACTAAAAATATACAAACAGACAAAAAATCCCCACTATTAAAAATCAAGCACATACCACATTTTCAATTGCCTATGGGCATTCAAATAAATTAAAGTTAAGGAAGAGTCTGAGCCCCATTTTGAAGACAGTTGTCACACATGAGTATAGTAGAAATTAACAAATGGGTTTATTTATGAAATTAATTACATGAATATGCTATTTCATATTCTACAGGAGAAAATAATTCCTTATCACAAATACAGATGTGCAGCTGAGAGGTAGCTGAGGTAGTTAGAGTTATGTGTTATAGAAACAACATAACAATTAAGGATTTTCTTTCTTATTAAATATTTCTTCCTTGTACTTTCAGCATGCCATAATCCAATGTTGTTCCATCAATGCCATGTGGTTTTGTGGAACTACTTTAAAGACAAAGCATATCTCATTATGCTACAATCTTGTTCTGTGCTATCTTAAAACTTAGGAATGCTTTTCTAATAACGGATAGTCACAACGCAATCATGATTAGCGTTCAGTCCCACCCCAGTGACAGAGTTATTCTTTTCTCGTACAGGAAAAGAAGAAGGGATTAGAATTTACCAAAAAACATACCTTCTGTTTTGTGTTCCTATATCTTTCTAAGTCCTTGTAGAGAAAACACAGATAAACAAAAGTCCCAGCCAAATTAGTAAGCCTGAGCCACAAACCAAGCCTTTTCTGCTTACATTTTGAAAATCATTTCCACCCAGCTATTTTTGGCTGAGTGTGCTAGTTCTGGTTCAGTGAAACTGACATTAAATCCTACACTAATGGGTAGCAGTATTTTATTTTATTTCATTATTTTATTTTATTTTATTTATTTGACTTTGTATTTCTATTAGAATTTCAATCACGAGATTTCAATAAATTATATTGCTCTTGAAAATTAGAAGGAATTAAAACAAATCAAGTGTATAAAATTATCGCTTACACATATGAAGGAATAATTTCTCCCCAGTGTTTTGGGTTATCATCTTTAATTTATGTCTGTCATGAATTAAGTCAACCACTGAAAAGTTACTGGTAAGTAGATTTTTGCCATCTTGGATTCATACTGGGTTGTATTCATTTTTGTTGCTCCCTCTAATGGCTTGAATTTTAGTCTTCAAAAGCTTATTCTCACAGGAATTCTATAAATTCACATAAATTATTCCATAGGATGAATGGACTAAACAATAAGACTGAGTCGGCAGCATTGAGTAAGATGGAAAAAAAATGTATTGTTGCCTGAATTGTTATCATTAGCTGCTTCCATCAACAGTCTTGGCTTTTCCTTGCCTTTGTAGGTATGGAGTTACTGCCTCAAAACATAATCTTTTCATAACTTTCAAAACTAGAATATTTTACATGAACTCTTTCATACATAGGCCCTCTGTTCTATAGATTTTTCTATTTTATATATAAACTGTTTATGTGTAGCAATTTATATGTATGTTTATACAGTACCAAAAGCAACAGAAGCCCAATCTGCAAAAGTGAAGTCACTGAGTGTTCTGCCAGTCATGAAAACTTTGCTTTGGCTGGGGTTACACTAACAGAAGGGATGTTGTGGATGGATCATACTTTGTGGAAGGATTTCCTCTTGGATATGCAAAAGAGTGCCAGCAACTGCTTTTGATCTCTCAAAACATATCAGGATACTGCATGGCTGCTCCTACCTCACGTGTGTTCATGCCAAACTGGACTCTTCTGGCACACTGGTCACACCTCATCTCAAAGACAGATGGAGAAAGGCCAGAGATTTTCTCAGTGTTCTCCCTACCTCACTCTTGAGTGAAACCATGTCAAGGTTTGGGCTACATATCACCCTGCTCCCCGTACGGGCCACCAATGATGTTATGGTTTTAAAATTTACCAAATTTCACTTACCAAAAATGAGATAGGATTTTTAAAGAAAAGGCAAAGGCAGGCTCCACTTACTACTACAAATAGTTTATTAACACACACTATGAAAAAGAAAAAAAGGAACAGAAAGAAAAAATGAAACCTTCAAAACCCTTCTCCTCCCCCTACTACTGTTCACTTTCTTACAAACAACATAGAGACCCAAAAGCTGTGATTTTCAGTCAGTTTCACCATTTAAATATAGTCTTTCAACAATTCTTTAGGAGAGGAGCCCTTCTTATTCCATCTCGGAATCTTCTTCCCACCAACAACTTAATACAGTTCTCTGGTGGGTTTGAACTCTCACAGAAACAGCCGCCCGGGAAAAAACCTGCTTCTATGTGGCTTCCTCCCATTAGCAGTTTCCCAAGCTGCTTATGGGTCAGAGGTGCTTCAGACATCTGGGGTGTCACCTTTTAAAAATGAACAGTTCCAAAAGCAAAGGATTTTTCTACTTCTTCACTGATGCAGAGGCTTCTCATCTCTCTCTGTTCAGGCATCTCATGGGACTTCGTTCATCACACACACCTTTGCTGAAAAGATCCACAAATCATTTCCCCAGATGCATATTTCCCCATGTTTTAAAGGATAATTTACCTTGAGTTCATTTCCATAGATTAAACAAGAAAGTTCAACCAGAAAACAACTCCTCCATCCTTCCTCTTAATTAGTCTTTCACTCTCTCTACCGACTTCATGTTGGGCAGTCTCTATGTTCACCTTGTATTTCTTCTCTCACTGGGAAGAGTTAAGTCTTAAAGGCTTCATGTGGCCAAGAAATAGTTAAATCTGCTTAGGTCCTTTTCTCCCAGCTGCAGCCCGTCCAAGGCCAAGGCCCGTGGCTGGCGCTCCGCGGGGGAGGGCGGGGGGGAAGGGAGAAACTCACTCCGAGAAGTCGGAAACAACTCGGAGCAGCACGGGCTTCCTTCGCTGCAGCCTCCACCCCCACCCTCAGCAGCCGATGGGGGGGGGGAACAGATCATCTTTTCTCTCCCCACCGAGGCCCGGCCCGGGCTCGCCTCGCCGCACGCCCCGGAGGAGGCGGCGGGGCCTGGCCCGGGTCCTCCAACTCACGGAGACCTCTGCTCTTCCCCCGCCGGAAGTCAAAAGAGAGCAAACTCAAAAAGAAAACACCAAGAAATGCTCTCCAAAGTCGAACCTCCTCTTTTCCCAAGTGGCCAAATGACATGCCAATCAAAAAGCTAACTCTTTCATTGGCTAAAACCACGATAAACCAGTAAAGCATAAGCTGCCCCAGAGTTTTATACTTTAACAGGAGGTTGAATAGGCTGGAAAGGGCAGCATTGAGAAAGATGGGCTTCAATAACAACCTTCACTCAGTACTCACACTCACACTCATTTGTGGTGTGGCATGAAAATAAGCTGAGACAAGAAAACTCCCACCAAGTCCTGTGGTGACATCATAGTACTTGAACTTGCATCCTGTCCCCAGAAGAGATACCACAATATTTTCACAATTCTGTCCTATTAACCCCATGAACTACAAAATATAATGCAAAACATTTCAACTGATTCCTCTTCTGAGGTGCATTTTTGGTGAGGAGCAATTTAGAATGTCAGTTTGTGCTAATACATGATATATAGTTTGAATTTGAAACTAAAGACTGCCTTCTTGCCTCACATTGTGTATGTGTGGACATGCCGAAGTTAGGGCTCCGCATTTACTAGAAAGAAAGCATTTTTCTACAGATTTTTTTTTTCTGTTAAATTCTCAAGGCATAGTTTAGTCATGCTTACCTTTTGGGGTGTCTCTCTTGTCCCTGTAGTAAGTTAGAAGAATAACAGGTGAGAACATTTTTTTCACAGACTCCATGGGGGTGAGACAAAAGTGGAAATTTAATGAACCCTCTTTGCACAGACATAAGTAAAGATTTTTCCACAAATATTAGTGTCCACTTTAATTCTTGAAAGTGTGTTACCAGTCAGTTTTGAAGCAATTTCAACTCATAGTTCAGTAAGGTATTGTAGATATTGTATATATTTTGATCTTATGATTTGATAGCTAGTTTTTTAAATGAAAAAGCCTAATAAAGCAATAAATATATTTTTGCTGAAAATTGGAGCATAAATATGTCTTTTAAATTAGAAAATGAAGGTATTTAGTGACCAGTAATCATCAAAGATTAGCCATTAGTAAGATGGCAACAGGGTTGTACTGTCTCCTCTGTCTTTGTTTGTCCTACCAAGAGAATTAAATTCAAGCTTTGCTTCGTAATTTCAACTCAGACCTCCCCTCTAGGCATCAATCCCTGGTCAGCTTTATCAACAATATCAAAACTCTGACAGTTTGAAGCTTGCATCAAAAAAACACACAGCAAGTGGAGCTTTTTTTAAAACATTGACTTTCAAAACAGCTCTGTCTCTTGCATACAATCTTGATAAAGGAACTTTCCAATGAGGAATTTTCTAGCTGGATGTTTGATAGCAAGGTTGTCTTTTTGAAGGAAAATTATGGTCATCTTCAGTTTGTATCAGAATGCTATCATCTGAAACAAAGTATGTAAGTGAATACTGAAAGTTTATTCTTTAGGAAGAGTGCAGTGCTCAAGAAGATCTCTGACGTGCTCCAAATGTGTCATTCAAGACTGAGTTCACTAGTGGGCTCCAAAAGTAAACATAGCTGTCTGTGGAAATTAGAAGCTGTCGCTGGCTGATTTAGTCTGCTCGTGTAATTGCTTTTCATCATCCTGCTAAACCACCTACTTCCTTTAATATTATCTCTAGTGGACTGAATTAATTTAGCAGTTAGTAGTCAAAATGAGAGGCACAACCTATTGCCATGAAATGTCTATTTATGATGATTGTAACTGATCTGGAGTTTGTTAGACCCATGGTAAAGCCATGGTACAGTTCTTGAATTGACAGTTTTCCCCACATTTGAAAAGAATTTGTATGTGTATCAGTGTTGGCTTCCTGAAAATTTCTGCCTGCTAGTGAACTGATTCGAACAATGAAAACTCAAATCATCATGCCTTCTTTCAACCACTCATTGCCCTCTTACAGACCACAAGATGACCAAAGTTGTCAAATGAAGAATATTTGCCTGGTGATTTACAACTTTACTGGATCCCTTTTTTCCTGTATGGAAATTTTCATAAGTGGTTTGGCAAACGCCTTTAAAATAACTGTGGTATTTGGCAGGAAAAAGGCTGCAGTATTTGGGCCTGCTGTTTCCATTTTAGTCCAACAGTGAGACTCCTCTCAGTGATATGAACCAAGTACAGAATTCATAGTCCAAAGGCATAAGTTATTAGAAACAAGTTGAGTAAAAAGGAGACATGTGGCTCAACCCACAGAAATTCATTAGACAATGATTTTCGAATGCCTGTTCCAAACAATTTGTCAAATCAACTGTTCATTACAGTGCAGCCTAATACTGACGGCGTATGTATATAAATTTACACATCAGTAGCTATAAAAGTGTTTATATTTATCACACAGTATTAGAGATAGTGGAGCATGTGAACACACATGTTAGTAATTTATACCCACAAAAATCATTCAGTTGTTCACATTGCAGAGGTCTGTGTATTATTAGGACGAATCCAAATATACACACTTACTTTATCACTTTATGAAAGGGCAGACAAAGGTCATAAGTGACAACTTCCTGAGTTTTATTTTCTTTTTAGTTTCAACACATGTCACGAGAAAGCATACTGAAACTCAAAACTTTCAAATGAAGGTCTAATTTCACTGCTATTTAATAGCAGTGACTCATTAATACTTAAAATTGCCCGTAAGAGGTGAAGCGGCATTTTGTCATACAGATGCAATCACATGCTGCCATAGAGGATTGACTCCCAAAACACCCAGGTTGGACTCCAGTGAGAATATTTATGGACCAGTGTCTCCCCAGCAGACAGTGGTGTGGCACTGTGATCTGTTGGCCCCCGAGAATTCTCCAGACTTCCACTCTAACAGAGTGCTTCAGAAGGTTTATAGGTGGGACCATGAGTAAGAAATGAGGGGAAACACTGGACCCAGAAACAGCGTGAATCGACTCATAATTGATGGTGATCTCTGCAACTAACCACCAGCTTCCATACAGACTGTGTGTTTCATTCACAAGAGCTAGTTCAGTGCCTAGAAGCACAGACTCATGCTAGCAAATACACAGAGCAGCAGAAAAGTTCATCTTCAGAATTAATTCATTGCAAGTATCTACATCAAGTCCACTATGAATAACAAGTGCTACTTGCACTCAGGTGCATGGAAATACCTCTATTATAGGTATTATACAGGGTGTATGAGAAGTAATTAGAATAGTAATTTCTAATGTTTGGTAGGTAGCAATCCTTAGCTATACTTTTTGGTTTTGCATGATTTATATCTTGATTTAGTTATGTGAAAACCATCTCTTGTCACATCCTATGGAAACAATTTGAAAGCACAATGAGCTGGGAGAAAACTGGACATTTTTTAGGAGGCAAATACTGCAAAAGCAATTTAAACTTGGAGTTCAGTGTAGCAAAATTACAAAAAGCAAAGCTCTTTCCTCAAAACAAACAAAAAATCTTACAGCTTTTCCCTGAGACAAGGCGACAGAGGCACCATGGTATGAATCATCAGGGCATCATATTCAGGCAAACTGTCAGCATTAGTAGAGGTCCTGCAATCTTTCTTAGTGAGAGGTTGAAGAAAAGAATTTTGTACCATTTCCCATTGTGCTGAACAAGAATTTGCCTGGAAGCCTTGCTTGACAGATTGGCCCCTGTTCCCACCATGATTTGTGCTGCTGTGAAACAAGAGTGTCTAATGCACGGGCTGTAACGCAGTGACAGGCTTGCTTCAGTTCTTCTGAAAAATGATACAGAGATGAAAGGACGGGCTCGGCTCCACCTTTCATGCTTTTCATATTTGCATTTGGAGTGTACACAGGCTGGACCCCAGACAGACCTGACAGACAATTAAAAGGCCACTCAATATATATCAATCTATAAGGCAAGTGTATCTGTGTGACACATGACCTCTGTGAGCACACGATATCATAGGGCATAAAACAACGTCTGGCTATCAACCCGAAGTCAAAGGAGAATTATATTAAGCCCTGCCAAGAGGTTAAGTTCTCTGCAGCAGGAGCTTTGTTCTGGCTGTGTCTTTCTTATCAAAACTTTGGGATTCCTTTTTCCTGAGGGAACTTAATCTTTCAGATTTGGGTCAGGAAGTATAATAAGTAAACACAAAGAAGTAAACACTATCGAATTCTAAGGGGCAAGTAGGACATATTTTTTACAATTTAGTTAAAGGAAGTACTGTCTTATGTGAACTCTAAGAATGCAAACAGGGTGGATGCAATTTGTCCTTTTGAAAATACTGCTTAGAAAAATAGTAAAATAAAAAATCCTTGTAGATTTATATACCTCGTAACTGGAAAAAAGAAAAAGCAACAGTATGGCATTTTAAGTATGCAATGTTATATAAGAGTTTGATGTAGAGAAACAGATTTTAGAAGTGTTTTGATTTTTACCTGCTCATCTTGCTTTATATATTCTAGTGGAAACCCTACAGTATGCATTGTTGTTGTATGTGAAAAAATTAAGATTTTAAAAAATCATTGTTACGTAAAGAGGATGTGTATTTTGGAAAAATTAGAGGTTTTGAAACAGTGAAATTATACAGTTCATTTCTACCAGATGTTGAATATCCTATATTTTTCTTTTTATTTTTTTCCTTTTTTGAGATTTGAGCTATGTAATGTAGAGGGATATGGACAAATGCTGTGTGGCACTTTATTGTTGGCTTGCTAGCACATTTGTGTTACATAACGGGTGTTGCAGAATAATGTTTGCAGAGTTTTATGCCAAATGCATTCTGAAACATTTGCAACATCATAGAACAGATGGAAATTAAAGTAATGTTTAAGCTCAAATCTGTTCTCTTTGATGGTCTGTTGCATGGATGGTTTTAAGCAAACTTTCAAAACAAAGTTTCTAGGTATTTAAGATGTGTAAATATGAACATAGAAAATGTAGAGGAGAGTGATTAAACACATGGTAAACATTCTGGTTTTGATTTGACTTGAATTGAACTAGGAGATAAAATGCTTGAAATGTTGTCAATACTTTTGTGTTAAAGAGAAGAAAACATCTTGTATATCTGTGTCCATTGGATTTAATTTGAGTAAGTTTTTCTCTTCTTGAACATGTAATCCAAGCAGAAAACAGAATACTTGAATAACTGGCATGCTTCTGATGTTTGATGACTGCCATAACTCCCAGTTTGGATGCTCTAGGGCTACATTCAATTTATTTGTGGATGAGCTGCTACAAAACTGTGAAGGGAAAATTTTCCAGAGTTTTAGTTTATTTTGTTAATTTTTGTGGAATCTTTTGTTGTTCTTATTGTTCATTCATTTTATGGTTTCATTTGAATCTATGAAAAGCTTTGTTAAAAAAGCAAATAGGAAGGGAAAAATCCCCAAAGAAATGGATTGGTATTTTAATATCCAAATATGAGAGCATAACAATGGAAAAAAAATTGGTTTACAAATGCAACAGTTTTCAATTTCAAAAACAGTTAAATAAATTAATGCTGAATGAGAATTATTTCACACATGTCAAAGATAATTTGCCACATTTGCCCTCTCCTCCTTTTCTGAGCATCTCCCATTTCCATACTAGGTGCAGACAGACAACGTAAGTTAAACTGGGAAAGCAGCAAGAGAGGGAAAGACTGCAATGGAAGAAGGTCTGTGAAATGGGAGCAGCTGTTAGTGTAGGGTTGGACCTGCAAGTGTGATCAGAAAGCAGGCTTGAATCTGAGATGAGTGCCTGCTAAATTGAGTTTCACTGCCTTGGCAACTACAAGTTTGTCCCTTTCCTTCTCCTGGGAATAAGCATAACATCCTCTGCTGCCTTTTCTGAATTGGTGCTTATGGGAATCTGCCTCTAAAGTACCTGGAAAGTATCTTGCTTCAATGCTAAATTTGGGTAGGGTGGGTTACATTCCCTAATTATTATGTTGTGTTAATCATGATTCAGTAAAATTGTGACCTTTCCAACACAAAATGGTGAGCCATGGGAAACTGCATCCAGAGACTACCCTTAAAAGAAGTGTTTAAAAAGGACCAGGCAGCACTTCAGAGCATTTCTGGCAATTTTTTTAAAGCATTGGGGATTGGTCTTTAGAAATCAAATTTACTAATCTAATTGTGATAATTCATGTTTCATTCTGTGTCTTCAATCTACCTTAATTTCAGAAAATAATGGAAGTTAGAGTGTTGTTTTGGAAGAATGATAGAAAAAGACAATTATTAATGCTATTTTAAGATTTGAAAGTTAGAAGGGGAAAACAGGAACAAGCTTTGATATCAAAAACTAACTTATTCTGAAACAAAGAGAAAACATATTGAGGAGGCCTATTGAATAGAAAAAGCTGGGAGTGCTTGCTCCCACAGCCTTATCTCTGTGAATCTAGACTTCATGAAACTTACCTCTACACTGGGATGAAATCATCACCTGGAAACTAGAAATGAATAGACATTATTTTTTTATTTAACATCCATCTAAGTACCATTGCACCATTTGTAGTGATATGTCTTATGCTTGACCATGTAGACCCTGTTTCCCTAATTTGCTCTGAATGTTTCATTGTGAATGACAGAGATATACTCATTATAGTGGCAGCAACTTCAGAGAGGCAACTCTACGCAGTGAGGAACCCTTTATGCAGAATCAATAAAGAAGATAACAGAAAAAGAATTAATAGTATTGTTAGCTTCCTTGCTCCACTGAGGAATATAAGATGGTAGCTCAAAGCACTGGCCCTTTCTTGGCCTAGAGTATTTCAAAATTTATCTGAGAGGAAATCTGTGGGGGATCATTAAGAGAGGCGAGCAAAACTAGGAGAAACATTAGGGCACTTTAAAGCTTCTATGGGAATTTTTACTTGGTGAAATTACTTACATACATCTACCTGGAAATTCCTTGGGGAGTTGTATCAACTTTTTTTCCTCTTTTTCCCTTCAACTGAAATCAAGATCAATTCACAAAGCCTTCTAGTACTTGACACAACAAACAGATGTGTTGACATGATTAGCAGTGTTTAGAACACCAGTTCTCAGAAGTAAGGGAGACTACAGGCTGTAGCATTAGTCTGTTGAGCCATCAAGTCAGAGCCTTTTCCTTACCTTTCTGAGACAGAGAGACTCTTAAATTGAATAATTGTCATTTTCCAGCTTTCAGTGAGGCCAGAAATCACTAAAGATCTCATTTAAACTTTCTGTTCTAGTTCTCAAGCAAATTTACGATGGAGGTCAGTCCTTTAGCAAGATTTCTGGAGGGAATTCTTCATCAAAACAGATGGAGGGTTTTTCTCACTGTAGTTTAAACTATGTTCCATCAATTTTTCTTCTCATTTCACTCATCTTATTATGACCTTCATAGGATAAAAGAACAGTACAACCATACCTTTTCTCTGAGCATTGTGCTTCTCAGTATATTATGTAGTTAATATTGATTATAAATCACAGTGAACTCAATGAATGCCTTTCTACTCCTGTACCAGTCCACAACAGGCAGTCTCATGCTTTTATCCATGCTTGGTAATACTACTATTTTTATATTTCTTCTACAGAAATATTGTAAGTTCACGGTATTTTTACAGACAGAAAAAACTCAGAAATATCTCAGACAGTCTATCAAAGCACAAGATTATGAAAAGTTATTTTCTTCTAACTAAAATGAGATCAATAAATGCACATTAACCTAATTATCCTAACGATTGAGTTTAGCAAGTTAATAGGATCTGACATCTGTAATGAAAAACAAAAGATAATGATACATGAGGGAGAGCAAAAGAGTATATTGGAAGAAGCTTATGTGTTTTAAATAACTTCTGTACAGGTTTAGAGCTTATGGTCAGGAACATCTGGAGGGTCTGGAGGCTGACAGTCAGTTTGAAAGAAGCATGGCTGTGGCAAAGGAGGCGTATTGTCAGCCCTCCTCTGTTGCCAAGAACTTGAAAAAAAGCATATCTCAGCATAAAGAATGAAGGATATTTGACATATGTTAGTTGGGTTGGGTTTTTTGTGCAATGTTGTCAGAGACTACCAGATAAGGTGTGCAGTTCCATCCAGAACCAAACAGGGATTATGGAACACTAATCACTACTTAAATGAAAATCTGAATTCTTCCTCATTTGTCTCATCTGGGCTAAAACAAAACTGAATCATAGCTTCTGAGGTTTGATTAAACAAGATCATTTTCTCATGCTATACCTGTTCTAGTTTTCTTTCATTTTCTGCGCTGAAATGAGATCCAGCTTCCTCTTCCACCATTTTTTTGTCTTTCCTGTGCCTATGTGCAGCACAGTTTTCCCATTCCCATTCCATATTTTAGCTAAAAAAATACCATGCAGATGCATACAAAGACAAAATTATAATATATGTGGCACAAACACAGTGTGGTTTTGTTTTTGAGTAAAATCTTCCAAATGGGTTCTTGAGTGTGAACAGTTTATATTTTCTTAAGGAAAAAAGAAAAAAGGAAAAAAAGAAAGGTATGAAAGTGGCTCAGCTCATGTTTCTACAATGCAAGAAGACCTGAATAGCACATTAAGCTGTTAAAACTCTCCCTTCATTACTTCTTCTGCCTGGTGGGAGGCAGTGTTTCTTCTAACACTGGCAGTGCCATCAGCTGTTTTCATCACCCCAGCCCAACTTCCCACTCACTCAGACGTGGTGCTGGATGGACTGGCAGGTGAGACTGATTTTTCATTATGAGACACAGAGAAAGCATAGGTAGGGGTAATACAAGGTGTGTGTGTGACAGTCTGAGAGGAACAGAGCTGCAAAACAAGAATAATCAGCAGCGACCTTAGGAATGAAGCTGCACGGAGTTTTCATCTGAAGAGCTGAAAGAACTTTGCCAAAACTAATTAATTCATTGCCACAGCAGCCATGAGAGTTTATAAGATATTACAAATAAGTTTTACAGAGGAAGATCTGAGCTGGCTATTGGTGTTCTTAGGGCACCTCAGGCAGTAGCAAGTTTACACCAGCTCAGAATCAAACAAGAATTTGCATTGACCCTGTTAGATGCAGGAAAGATCCAGCAAAACCACAGAGAAGAGTGATGCAGGTGGTGAGTTCAGGTTGGGTGGGAAGATACTGTCAGAGAGGACTGCAGGACTATATACTTTGCACAGATGAAAAAAGGATAAGAAGGGTTTTTGCAGGGTGATGTGGCTTTGCTGTCAACGACTGTGTTGAGAAAAGAGAGAGAGAAGAGCAAGGCACCCAGGCTGACTGTGAGAAAGAGGAGAAAAGAGATGCTTGTAGAGTTTTTTCTATTTATATTCTACATCACACAGCACTACTTTTTACCATTAAAAGAACCATTTATTTCTTTATGGACTTTCCCTTAACTTGTCTCATTGTATCAGCCTAGAACACCCTAACAGGATATACCTCCTATTTATCTATCTCTAAAAGTTTATGAAACAAAAATTTCAGTGTTATCAACCAAAAATATCAATTAAAGACAAAAGAGTGGTGCATTTCCCCTTCTTTATTTGCCTTATTCATGTAATGGAAACATAAATATAAAAATTATCATAATGTCTTTGTTTTCTTGGCTTGTGAGCCACACAAGCACAACAAATGCAACAATATAAGGAAACTGAGTAAAGTCATCTACTTCAACGGGAATAGTGTAGTGTTTTTAGTGTAATTTAGATTTCATTATTGTTTTATTTACTATGTATGTGTAGATCATATGAAAATTAGCACACCCTTGATTTTAAAAGTATTAAATACTACCTGAAAGAAAACATTTTAATTCTTATAATAACAAAGATCCTTTTCCTTCCATCATAATATATTCTTACTAGAATAAGTTACATACTTTAATTCTACTGTATTCCAAGCTCTTCATATTATGTACTATTTTCTGCCTTATTGAAAAATGTGTTCTTGTAAGGAACAGTTTGTGAAATTATTAGGTTTCAATCTTAAATTTATATGAGAGACAAAATTTTTAAGAACAATTTCTCAAAACTGACTAGCTTAGACATATCACATTAATGCACATTACGTGTCAATAAAGTGGAACTGAATATTATTGATAACAGCCTATGGTTTTTCTAATGACAACTACAGTGAAGACAACTTGATATAATGTATTTTAGATAAAGTAACAGAAAAAATAAATGAAAAAATATAGACTGATAGTGGTTTTTTCCCTTTCATTATCATTTATCAAGAATTTTGGTTATAAGGAAGAATTGCATGCCAGTTTTGTAATTTGTAATTTGTAATTGTATTTGTAACATGTATTTTGTTATGAAAATATATATGGTACACTGTCTTAATATGTCATATATATATTTAACATTCAGAAGTTATTCTGGAAGTTTGATAAAGTATGAACTCATTGACTTGACCAAAATGTGCTTCTCTGTTTATTCATTTTTCATTTGTGGTAGATGAAACAATATTTAATTTCTCTACAAGGAACAAGGAGAATTTTTCCTTTAGTAACAAGCAGGAGGTAAAGACAAAGTTCATATTATTTATCTTTGTTGAGCAATCGTTGCATTTTTCAAATTAATTTGTATGTAGTACCACAGAATGTGTTGTTCTTTTTTCCTGATTAAAACACAGCAAGTTAGGACTATGTCTACCAAATTTAGATGTTGACAATTTGTCAGTTTGTAAATAAATATTCTTAGGGGCAAGGGAGGTGAAACCTTCAATTAGTGGACTGGCTTCTCAGCTGTTACAAGGAAGAATAAATTTTTATTACTTCATATTTTCTCAAAGTCTGGCACAGTCATTTGAGTAGAAAAGGAGGAATACTTAAAATTCATTTTGGTGTTCATGATAAATCCAATTTTGAAAGGTCAGATCTTCATTATTTGTGATGGTTCAGTGAGTCAACAATATTGTGCACAAAGAATGGGATGGCAGGCTGGGTGGTATCAGAGTGGAGCCAGAAGTGCAGAATTGTCTCCTGAAAAATTCGCAGGTGAAACACCTGACTCAGTTATTCTGGTGAGTTAAAAGTGGGTCTCTGTATTGGGCATAACTGGCAAGATTTGAGTAAGTAACAGGGGTGGTTTTGGTGCCAGTCCCAGATGGCTCCAGGTGGGTCAGCAGTGGGTGGAGGCAATCTGCCAGACACCAAAGCTTTAACTTGTGTGAGGATCATGAGGCACCTCTGCCTAGACACATTTGGGTGAATGTAGTGGCTGAAAGTAGTGGCAGTTGCACAGAGGAGACCCAGGAAAAGATGTATGAGGAAACACAAAAGGCAAAATAAGAGGAGGCAGGTGAGAATGCAGGTGAGGACACAGGAAAGGAGGTGGGAACACAGAAGGATGCACAAAAAGGACTTGTTTGAAGAGAAATGTGAAGAGATGCATTTAGAGAAACAAAATGGAAGAGTCATTGTGGGGAACAATCCTGGCAATGCAGTCTTAGGATGCACTCTTAGGAGCTCTGTGACAAAGTAGGGCCCTCTAAGGAGATATGGAGGACACATGCTGGGTCAGGGACTTCCCCAAGGGGACTGCAGCCTATGGAGGAAAGCCCAAGGTGAGACTTCTCTGCCCCCAACAACCTCCAGGCAGATGAAGGACTATAAGGGTAATAAGAACATTTTCTCCCCACAGCAAAATATGAACTGACCTAATTTATCCAGAAAGATAATGATTTGGGAGTATATTAAATAGTTGTTGAATACCTGCTTTTGTGAAAGATGAGATTCAGGTGTGTTGTGTGATATGTTCCAGTCTTCCAAGATTAAAAATTAGCAACAATAAGAAATACTTCTAGTAAGATTAGAAATAAGCAGGCTTCATTGTAGCAACATAAAACATCTCTTTTCCTTGTCCATGGAAATACCTAATATTGGCAGTAAATATTACCTGTTCTGTGATAAAGTGCATTGTCTGACTGGAAAACTCAAGTGTTTGGGTTTTTTAACAAAAATAACATTGTTTGGTTGATGGATTGCTTTTAGAATACTGAGTGGTTGACACCATTGAAAGAAACCCCTGGGAGTATATTTCAGGTAAAAACTTCGGTTTTGGTGGTTTTGCTGATTGCTGAAATTTTTTTCCATTTGTTTTAAAATGGTGAATGCTTCATTGCTCTTCAGTGTGCCAATATGTTATATTGCCAATAATAAAAAGCGTGTTCTTTGGGGTTGGAAATATTTTCAAATATGTAGTAACATACCTGTGTTTTTCTGAAGAGAGGGAGTTGAAAAAAAATTGAAAAAAAAGTTGAAAATTGTTAAAGAGGTGGGAGAACTTATGGATTTGTTTAACAAACTAAATTTTCAGTTAACAAATATGCTTTCTCATGATATTAATTTTGTAGTTTTATTTTCTAGATCAAGCAAACCAAGAAAAAATTCTCAGGTTATTTTTTTTTAATGATCAGATTTTTGATAGCTGAATCAAGATGTAAAATTGCATTTACTGTAGACATACTCTTGTTTTTTCTTCCTTAAGAAACTTGACTATCTGGTGTTTCTATCTCAAAATTAAACTAAAGGGAAATGACAGCTATGGAAGAGTTGTTCTACTGTTATATAGATGTTATGATTAAGAACAATTTCTAGATGTTCATTTTCTGAAGGGCTGCTGCACATTTTGAGCATTATAGAGACTCAATCTCAGTCTCTGTCAGCATTCACATCCTAGGAAACATTCCCTTAAAGGAAACTTATGTTTAATGTCTTTCCTAGGTAGATACCAGTAGCATCTTGTAAAAGCTTTTTATCATCATTATGTGTGTATAACTGATCTGAAATTTATAAATTAAGGATTATCATATCTGAAAATGCACAGAGATATATTTAGCTGAACAGAGTTGACTGTAAGTTTTGTATGATGTAAAGAAGGGTACAGAACACTATGAAATAGTGTTCAGATTTGTGTTCAGTTTTGGACCCTCCACTATAGTAAGGACATTGAGGTGCTGGACTGTGTTCAAGGAAGGGCAAAGAAGATGTTATCTGGCTGAGCACAGCGTTAAGCCTGGAGTAAAGAAGGATGAGGGGACCCTTATCTCTCTCTGCAGCTACCTGAAGAGAGACTGTAGTGAGGTGGGGGGTCAGTGACAAGCATTAGGACAAGGGAAAATGGCCTCACCTTGCTCAGAAAAGGTTTAGAATGGCTATTAGGAAAGGCTTCTTCACCAAGAGAGAGGTGGCCACTGGAAGAGGCTGCTCAGGGAAGTGGCAGAGTCACCATCCCTGGAGGTATTTAGATGTGCAGATAGGGCAGTGAGAGACATGATCTGGTCTTGAACTTGGCATTGCTGCCAATGGCTGAACTCAAAGATCTTAATGGTCATTTCAGCCTATATGATTCCATGTGTGAATGTAAATCTGTTCCCTGGTTCGTGTAGCACAAACCAGAGAAACAATAAATAAGAATGAAGAACATATTTTTAATTAAAATTTCTTATGCTTGATATCAAACAAATAAAATACTGTAAAATAAAGACTTAAGTAATGTTTTTTTTTTTTCTGAAAAGACAAAGTTACTTATTAACCCATTAATTCCATCAGTAACCATTCCAATTTCAATTTTTTTATGCTCTAAGTATCTCTTCTTTTCTGACTTGCTTTTCCTTGATTTGTTTTCCTCCCTATTACGTGACAGATTCATCAAACACAAGGCACCTTTAACACTACAATACATGGTTTTCTATGTTTGCTGGAGAGTTAGTGCTGGACAGAACACAGACTTTATTCGTATAGTTGGTACAAGAACCTGGGAAAATGAGTTTCACTGTAAAACTTCACGGGAGCAGATTGATGACAAGACCTTACTCCTTTTAACTCCTCTCATGACTAATTAAAAAATGCTAGGATTCAATCTGCAGAAGTAACAAATATATGCAGCTTCATTAGTCTTCCAGTAATAAGGAAATATTGTGCAAAGCAACTTTAAAAATAAATAGAACTGATACATGTTTGGTCTTTCTTCAGGAAACTGCTGATTAATTATGATACAGATTGTTTATTAATTTTACTTCTCTAGAGGAGTCAGATCTTGGGAAATGTAATTGTGGTGCACAGAACATATGAAAGTTTTAATCTTTCTCTCATAGAGTCCCTCAGAAAAAATGATTCCTGTTTGCAGCTGCCATTTATACACAGGATTTACAAACAAAGTCAAAACAAAGCACTGCATGATTTCAAACTACTGTACTACAAGTCTGACAGCAACCACATATATAGTAAAACTCTTCAGAATACTTATTACATTTTTCTGAAAACATTATTGGAGGGATTTGGTACTAAAAGATGTCTGTAGACCTCCTTGAAATCTATAGTTTACAAGGGCAATGGAATTCTGACTATGATCTGTGGGCTATAGACGGTGGCATTAAAAACACTGCTTACTTCTCTCAAAGGGATAGTGTGAAAGTAGAATTACTGTATAATATTTTCAAAACGCTTTGAGATCCTCACATAAAAAGAACATGGATGTTCAAAGTACTTTTTTTTTTCAAGTAGGAAATATTTGTGATTTTGGTTTTAGTGTCCACACCTATTAGAGCCTTGTATGTTTCCAGAACTCAATTAGATCCCAGTATGCATTTCCTGAGAAAATCTTTTTAATGAGTGAGTAGAAAAAATAAAATAAAATTGGTTACCTGTATATAACAAGCCTTTCTGTTCTTGGCGATGATATTGTACTGTAGCTGTGGTGTCATAAGCACTAACGCAGAAAACAACCCCTGAAGTACAGGTTGTCAAGAAATCTTTAGAAACCAATTAAGTGAAGTTTGTCAAACTAAAGAGGCCCTAACCTACAGGGAGAGTTAATAGTTTTATTTCAAAGACAAAGTTACAGCTCAGTGTAGGGCCTCTGCAGACCATCTAGTTCTTGTTGAAATAACCTACTTATAAAATGCCAAGATTCGTTTTGTTTCTCTTTTTTGTTTTGTTTCACTAATATTTTATTTTAGTTAAAATTTTGCTTGGCTAACACGACAATGTGTGTGTGTGTGTGTTTAATTTCCCCAGCACTGTAGATATAAACTTTCTCCCAGCTAATATCACAAAATGTAACAAGGAGTTAAGTTGGAGTCGCAAAGTCTGCAGTTCGTAACTTGACATCCTGTCTTTGCAGAGTCCACTCTGCAGCTGACACAAAGCTCTATTTAATGTGCTGCCAATCACTTCTAGTCAAGTACAGTACCGTAAATCCTCGAGTACTCCTTCAAAATGATTTTGTTTATATCTTTTTCCATTTAATCTGTTTTTCTCTCGCCATACAGAGACGTGTAAATCCAAGCAGAATTGCCGGTACTGGCTCCAGGAAAGAAAGTTATCCTTTAAATTGCTTTCATCTTCTCTGATAGACTTCTAGGAAGCAACCAGCTTGCTAAGGTATGAGAGAGAGGCTGTGAAGTCTCTCTGCAAGCTTCAAATAATCAGAAATGTACTGTTAAATATATATTATTAGTGGAGATTTGAAGGATGGTAGTTCACAGGTAGTTATAGAAGAAGTTATATGGCTAAAAGCATCAGTAACTCAGTAACTTGATTATTCATCTGAGATCTTAGGTGAACATTTTCTTAGGCCTCCTCAATTTTCCCTTACTTGGTCAGCTTTGCACCCTCATGGGCTGTTTACTTGAATCAGTCTTGATCTGTATCAGCTTTCCTGGTTCTTCTTCCACCATTTGGTGACC
Source organism: Pycnonotus jocosus (assembly GCA_013400435.1). Taxonomy (NCBI): domain Eukaryota; kingdom Metazoa; phylum Chordata; class Aves; order Passeriformes; family Pycnonotidae; genus Pycnonotus; species Pycnonotus jocosus. Next base: position 55,413 of record VWYP01025822.1, on the reverse strand, counting down.
CACTCATACCACCTATATATTTTCTCAACCTCTCCTGTTTAACTCTTCTGTATCTTCATACATTCTCTCGGATTCCTTCCCTTTGCTTTCTCTTCCAATTTTTTTTTTTTATATATATATATCAGAAGAGTTTTCTTCACTTCATGCTTCTTTCTGCAGGTCTGTCCCAGCATCACCAGCTGCAGAGACTACATGTGAGGCTCCTGCTCTCAACAAGAAGCAAATATCTGCACTTATCACAATTATGCTGACTTCCTTCACTTTGTGATTGACCTCCTGCTCCTCAGATCTGTATTCATCTTAGCTGAACAAATCTTATCCAGGTTAACCCAGACAAACTGAGCTGCCATGATTCCATTCTTCAAACCCTTTTATTCTTTCTGCTTCTCTTTTTTTCTCACAGTATCCTGGCTTATCTCCTTTCTCTCTCCCACTGGTTCCAATGCATCCACTCTAATCTCCTTCCTCTTTCCTGATGGCCTTTTAGAGAACAGAACCACACAGAGAATTACTGTTCAGCAAAACAAGTACTATTCAGCAAAATAGTTCAGTTCTTCCTATCATAGGAAAAGTCTGCTTGACTCTGCTTTATGCTACAAAATTTAGCTTTTTTTTTTTTAGTCAGTGGTCACTGAGATTAATGCTTTCAATTGCTATTCAGTACTAATTTCTAATCATATTCTGTACTTTTTCAAATCCACTCTGTATGTTCAATGCAATTGAAATTACTGTCATCTAATTCCCTGAATACCTTCTGAACCCAAAAATTCTGCTATGTATTCAATGATTTATTGTCTTACCTTGACAAAGCTGGTAATTTTCTCCTTACAAAAATCATCTCTTGATTTCATGTTTATTTTGGTTTTCTTATTTCCATTTTGACTGGTCTTCCACTCTTTGACTGAATAGTCTCTATCACCCCCTACAGATTTCTGAGGGTGCTGCAAAAATTTGTTTCTGATTCCTTTTTCCATAGCATTAATCATAGCTGGGGAAAGGACGGCACTGTCTTCATGACAGGAGCAGCATTTAGTCTCTTCAATCCAGAAATCTGACTTTCTGTGGGTTGCAGTCCCATGAGGAAGGGGAATGATGGAGAAGTATCAGACATGGGAGATAATCTGAATGCCAGCCTGAATTCTTATACCACTGTTTTTACTTGCAGACCCTTAATCAAGAGCAACTATGCAACATGTTTGGAAAGTAAAACGTGACTTGTTTCCTTTTGACCAAAGAAAATATTGGGCTACCTCTCAGGAAAACCTCATCTATTATTACCTGTCAGCTCTAGATCAACCTACCTGGGGATATAATTATAAAATTTTGCTTCCTTCTACAATTATCCTCAAACTTTTTCACCAGATTTTTTTTCTTCCTCTGCAGTGGGATAGAGATGCCCCTATACTGTGGGAGAAGTGCACCTTTTGTCATCTGAGATGCATTCTGCAGTCAGTGCTGGATTGCATAGTGACAAAATCCTGAGAAGATTCCTGGTAATCCTGAGAAACACTGACAAGATCTGCTCCCAATGAAACAGCCTCTTTGTGTATATATCCAAGAATTCTCAAAAATATTTTAGTCAGAAATTGGGGAATAAAAGAGTCAAGACATACAAGGGCTCATGGTAGAATCAGGAGTGTGAAGTTCACAGTGGAGTTTCTCCATCTTTTATACTGGACACATGCAATGTCACCACAACAGCCATGATTTCCATCTCCATTATTGTCTTCAATTTGATAATGTCTCTAGATAGATATTGTTGTGAGAAATATACCTATGTTTGGCTGACTCCCTGTGATACACTATTTCTTGAGCATTCATAATTCTTGAGTCCTTTCTGTCAGCTGAATATTGCACACATCCACTGCTGCAGTAGTTTTTTAATGGTTCTCAGAAATGTTGTCAGCTGACATCCATGCAGACTACATCTCTGAAAATTTCTACCACTTCCGTCATACAACAAATCTTAATTTGGTAAATATATTCAACGTTGGATGATTCTTTCAATTTTCAATCTATAGACTGTCACTACTGCTTCTATAATGTCCTGTGAATGTACAGATATTTAACAATTGTCTTCGACTGGAAAAGTCTTCATCAGATAGTTTTAAAAATAATAATGTTCATGCTCTATACTAGGCTAGTCTTCATAATCCTCTTCAAGCAATTCAATATCCCTGCAGTCTCAACAGAAATCAGAATATTTAGATTTCTCATAAAACTATATTTTGCACAATGCCTGTGGAGGACTCAACTATGTTGTCTCATTATTTTCTTACGAAATGTCATCTGTGAACAGAATGTGCGTGTTTCTACACATTCTCTCATACTGTAATGGGTCCATAAATTCCCTGGGACATGACCTGTCTTCTTGATTTGTGTTTTAAAATGTCTGACCATAGAAATCCAGGAAATGGATAGCACACAGATATGGAGCAGCATTTACCAACAGCAAAAGCACTAATAATGTCACCTCTGGCCTGGTGGTTTTGGAATTGCTTCTTGATCATTCTGTTAATTTTGCTGCTGAAACATAAGCATTGAGCAAGAGCTGGTGAAGACACATATAAACAGAAATAGCACTTTTGCAGCTCAAATCTGTACCTTGGATGTTTCTGTAGTAAGTCAGAATCTGATGAGTGTATTTTTGTCCGTGAGACAAAGAGCGATGAGATTCCTCAGCAAGTGCTAGCATTGGTGCTGAAGTGATAGACTCTTGATTGGCAGTGAAAATGTCAGCAAATCTTCCATTTCCAGGTGGTTTCATGACATACAGCTAAATTAAGCTTATCTATAGGCATTAGTCAAATTTAGAAAAACAACATCAAAAAAAATGGATGATGTATTGGATTTGATTGGTATAAAACTTGCTTAGGGATCATCATACTATGCAGCATCCCTCAAGTGACATGATTGTACCTTATTGTGCTACTTCTGATGGGTTGGAGGGGGGTGCTTAGAGGAGTGGAGGAATAATATATTCTATTTGGATCAGGTGAATAGAGATGATTTAATATTGGGATTATCAAAAATTCATTCATAGTTTAGTTAAAGATATTGCTCTTAAAATATTGCCATTTTCAGAGGGAAATCTATCTATTTAGACCCACCAAAAATTGTACTAACATTGACAAGCAAATAATATAATAATGAAAATACTTAGATTTTCATAATTTATTATAAAAATGTTTAAAATTAACACAATAAAAAACTAGATAGATAAATAAATAAATAAATAATGGAAAATTATCTTGTCTAGACAAAAGTTACCATATTATGTAAAATTTTGTAATATATGAAAATTTGTAGTGAGTATTGTCATAAAGCTTGGCTAAGTAGATTATCCAGTATGGTGCCTGAATAAACATATTGGCAATAGTTGATATTTGGTGGTGCACTATTTTTTAGCATTTAAAATGCACATCAGAGTATTAGAGGATTATTGGTCATAATACCAAGACATGTGGATGCTCTAAAGTCTGGCACACTGACAGCTCTGTTCTAAGTCAACTATGTCTGCCTGAATTATATGTCATCAACACAAATATGATAGGCATAGAGATTCAGACTATTGATAGATAGACATAGATATAGAGATAGATATGTAGGTATACCTATTTACTGTGCATTCTCATTTTTTCTTTAGAGAGACACAGAGAGTAGGATCTCTAAGATGCAGTTGATTGATTTCACTCCCTTTTTGTTCAACTGCAGGATATTTTCAAGATACTTTTGAAGTGCAGTGGTCTGTTTTTCATGGTATTTTACCCACAGTTTGACTCACAATCCTTCATGAAGTGCTGGAAAGAAAAAAAACAACTTGTGCTCACAAACGCTGTGGAGAAGGGTTTTCTGTTGGATTCATATGTTACATCAACATTACCCTTGTGTTTCTATGCTTGTTGTCAAATTTGAATGATCACTTTTCTCTTCTTCATGATACCACTTCCGAGGATGTGCAAAAGAATTGATCAACACTTTAGAGTGTTTCATAGCTAATAGAGGGTAGTAATCAGGCACCATAGTGTTTGAATCTTTAAATTGTTGTTAAAATTTTCCCATTAATTTCAAAATTTGTAGGTGGCATACTGAGGTTTTTTTGGTTTTGATACTGATTCTATCTATGTTTTACCACTGCTTTTATGAGTACATATCAGATCATCTTTACTGTGAAATAGCAGTTCTAGAATGTTATATTCCTAATCATCTGTTTTCCAGAAAAGATTAAAAAATTGAAACACTTCAAGAACACTAAATTTCATAAACTGTGAGAAAATCAATTCCAGAAGGATAAAGATCCAATTCCTACCTTCTTTTCATTTCCATTGAACTGGATTTTTAATCATCCATTGATTCACATCTGCAAGTGAGGATTACAGAATGCTTCTGCTGGCAAATAATTTTGGTTACAACAACAACCACAATGATTTTGGACAGCCAGAGCAATTGCACTTGTAATGAAGAGCCTTGCTAGTGATTACTTCCCAACTGAAATAATAGATGGTTTCAGAAGTAGACTGAACACACCAGATTTAGAGGTCAGCAATCTAAAGGGTTGAGGTAACTGTTTTCCAAGTGGCAGAGAAACACCAGCCGTTCTCTAGTCAGATATGGCATCTGGTAATGGTAATAGTTTTATTAGCTCTTCCTTCTTCTTTCCCCCCGCCTCCAAATATAATTATAATTATAATTGTTCAATGACAATAGTGAATGACATTCATAGATGAGTGTTACAGTGTATTATCATAAATTGTAAATGGTTCATCCCATTCCCCTGAACCCCCCTTTCCCACCNTTTTTTGTGCCTTACAAAATTAGTAATTTTGAAACATTAAATTCTTTAAAAGGGACAGAACCACAAGTTATGGCCTTTTTCTACTTAGAGAGATTTTCTGAACACTCTGGACTGAGAGAGAGATGGAGAGAGAGAGATACATCACCATACAAACTCATCACACTAAAACATACTTTTTTTCCCCCCATGTTAGAATCTTGTATTACACATTTTATACATAATTTTGGAGTTTCATGTAGATTCCATATTAAGTCGCTTAGAAAATTGGTATTTCAGTAAAAGCCTCTTTTTTCTTTTCATCAATGTTGTCCAAAATACCTTATCCCAAGATGATGCTTTGTGTGAGGTGTCTTGTTTTGATTTTGATTTCAAGACTTTTATATTTTTCAGTATACATTGTTGTTTCCTTTAATGCAATATAATTTCAATATGATTAAGAAGAGTATAGAATATATGAAAAAAGCATATATCTTTTGGATTAGATAATATTTAAAGTTTTGTCAAATAAAGGGAAGTATACTAGTATCAAGTATACATTTTTATAAAATATATTTACTCTTTCATAAAGGATTAGTGAATCAGTTTTATGTACTTCAGAAATATATAGTAGGAAAAAGATCTCGAAAAAGCACTTTTTTAGCAGTTTAAAATAAAAGACTTTGCTTGTCCAGCTCTTCATGTGAACCCAAATTAGCATTCTGTGTTCATCTTGAGCTTGGATAGATTTGAAGCCTTTCATGTCTAAAACCGCATGATCAAGGGCAAAATCTTTTGCTAGCACTGGAATCTGGAGGGGGAAACAAGACATGCACACATGGCTTTAGCACTGTGTGTTTTACTGCAGAGACCATGAAAAAAAAATCTCCATTGTGTTTTATTTAATTAAAGCACACTGCCCTCTTTTGAATTTCTTTTTAAGAAAAAATAAATCCTTGCTCATTAAAGATGTAGAGACCTATGATATATGGTGTCTTGCCACAATGCTAGCTTTAACTATACTTTAAACAGCTTACAAATGACAGATCCTATATAAAATAATTTGATAGTCCCATAATTAATTCAATTGCAGCAACCTTATCTGGGTAAGAATCATGTTTGAATATTGTCCCCCACGTAATATTATCTTCTAATTAGCTTGGATTTTCACTAGCAGGCAATGTGTATGAGAATTACAGTGCAACACAAATGCATAATTCTTTTTGTTTCATCTATGTTTTCACATTTTTGTATTTATTTACTGAAATTTTATATGAAGGAAAATCATCTATATTATGTATAAAATACGTCCATTCCAATTGACTGTCTATCAAAAATTGCAAATAGATTTAGCTTGATGTTAAACAAATTTGATCATGAACACTTTTAAAGGGAAATCTGAACTTGTAAATCATAGTGTCCCTGTCCAATTCAGGTGAAATAGGAAGAGCAAAATTTAAAAAACTAGTAGCATGAAGTAAAACTAGTAGCATGAAGTAAATGTAGCAGCAAATGTAGTGGAGAAGTGGAGAGGGAGAGAAAAACATGGAGAGAACAAAGATTACGACAAGGGAAGAGACTGGAAATTTACTATTATTATTTTATTCATTGTGGGGGGAAAAGAATCTAAAATCTATGTGTGAGTAATTCTGTACAGATGCACATCTGAATGAAATCAGGTCATCTATCTGTAAAACAATTATCTTTATGTAAAAACAAAACTAAAAAAAAAATTTGATAAAAATCAATCTGGAATATTTCTATGTGAAGAATAAAATTCCACAGCAATCTCACCAGAGCTACATCGAAATAAAAAGAAGAGCAGAAACTTATGATACTTCTAAGAACACAAAACATTTTACAGGATATAAATCTTTGTTATATCTTTATACTTTTTTATGAAGTATAAACTTTAATGCAGAGAAATTATTTTAAGCAATTGTACAAAATTTTAAAAGTCTTAATAATTTCTGATTTTTCTGCTACTATGTCAAGTATTGAATAAAATCTATGTCAAAATTTCAAGGAGTTTTTGAGCAAATATTGAAAATTATCTCTGACTTGAAAAGAGCTACTTGGAACTTAACCTTTTATTTTTGGCTTTTTCTCATTACTTTCTCATACTATTTGTCAAGTGACCACAACTGAGTTGTGTAGCTATGTTTGCAGAAAGTCAATTTAGCATGATTGTCTAGCATGAAGTGTAAACACACATTTTATTACTTTCTGCGGTAAATAAAACAGAAACCGATTATAACATTGTTAATTGTCCAAAACTGAAACAGATTTCTATCTTCAATAAGATTAATTCTGATTATGCAATATTGCTGATTTAATAAGATGATTAGTTTCAAAAGGATATGAATTTAAATAATCAACATATGCTAACAGATATACAGAATTTAGAAAAATTAAGAATTTTTTTTTCATATTAATTATAACCCAAGAACAGGTCCCACAAAGTCTCTGAGAAAATTTGCGAGGATACAAAAGTTTCAAGACAAATCAAAATACTCCAGCCAACACTCCATTAGTGTCACCATGACTTTTCCTTTGGCATACCCTTCGACTGTAGAAGTGCCTCCCCAAGCCATGCTTTAAATGAGCCATACGAATTTTGCACAGTGTGCTTCGTTAATCTGCTGAACTTGACAACACCTATGGATTTCACAGGGGTAATTTTTTTATGGTAACTATTTCATAGTGCTCATCTGGATGTTTTACCTTCTGACCTCCATATTTCAGGAAGATCTGTGGACAGGGCATCTGTGTTCCTGCGTGATGTTCCAATGGCTTCAGTGAAGACTGAAACAAGCTGAATGTCACCATGGGTGTGGTACAGGTGCACTGTGAAAAGGAACAAATACTAAACTAAGATAATTGGTAGATTTTGAGGTCTAGAACTTGCTGATTGAGAAATTTCCTACCTCCTTTCAGGCATCTGAGATGTAGAATTATCTCATATTTTGATAAGGAAAATACTTTAAAAAATCAAACCGAGCTGAATTGGATAGTCTGGTTTTTTTGAGAAACTGTGATATTGAGAGACTTTGCCAGCATACACAACATTAATGATACAGTGGTTTTTGTGGAGATGTCTAAGTGAAGACTAATAAGGAGGGAAAGCACGGCTAAGCACTGGTCATTCCTTAGCACTGAGTGGCAGTAAAACTTGAAATGTTTGCACTGTTTTATTGTGTGCATTGGCTAGAAAAAGGAGCACATAGAGACTGAAAACAGAAATACCTAAGAAGCTCTGAGATTGGATGCAAACCTCACCACAAGTCTAATATTGTCCATAAATCTCCCTTCCCCTAAACAGGAAAAAAAAAAAA
>VWYP01025822.1:0-32253 GCA_013400435.1 Pycnonotus jocosus | reverse complement strand
TTTTTTTAATTTATTACTATATATTATTTTGCTTCAATTATTAAACTTCTTATCTCAACCCCCAAATTTTATTTCTTGTCTCACTGGGAGCAGGGAGTGAGCAGGCAGCTGTGTAGTACTTAGGTACTGGCTGAGGTCAAACCACAACACCTGCACACAGAAATGAAATCAATGGAAAAGCTGCAGCTGAGATTTACAGGGCTCTTAGGAGCTAGTACTCTTCAAAGGACAAATCTGGGACACTGCTGTGTTTCACTATCCAATACACTGTGTCATTGTGACCCACTATCAAAATGCTATAATTACATGTCAGCATGCTATGCCAGAGAGTGAGATATAACTATGCTGACCCATCTCTAGCTAAGTTTAGAAGCTTCTCAGTTGTCTGCAGCCCTGGCTGCTTCAGTAGACAAGTCTACTCCAGTGATATTGGATCATCTGAAACAGGTAACAGCAGCCTAGAATTTCCAAGACTTGAACAAATTTATTGCCAATGCACTACTAGATACATTTTTTTTTTTTCACTTACTCAAGGCTAGGTTTGGGGGAATAAATGTGAAAAGCCTCTGAGTTTGTGAAGATGTCTTTTGCATCAAAGCTCTCCAGCTAATATGAGACCAGGAGGCCTGGAGTCTACAATCTTTCTGTCCACAATTTCATCAGAGTGATTAAAAAGAGAAAGCTGGAGAATCAAGGATCAACCCAGGCACAGTAGATTCTCCAACTTCTTAAATAGTTTCTGTCTAAAGAAACTATAGACCAGTCTTCACATTTCATACATAAAAGGGGTCTCATGACTGTGTTCTCTGATATTTTTGATACAACCTGATGATTTCAGGCTTGCAGTTGTCAAGAAAATTAGACATTCCAGAACATTTTCTGCAAGCTAGTAAGCTTTCAGGGCTGAAACTGGGAATCATAGACCAAGTCTGGACTGCTCATTGAGGAAAAAGGTTTTTTGTGCTGGATTTCTTTTCCCTTCCCCTTCCCCTTCTCCTTCCCCTTCCCTTCCCCCCCCCACATGTAGCGCATATATCACAGTGCATTCAGTTGTTTCCTCACATAAAGGGAAAACTGAAGTACCATAGCAATAGAAAGTGTGAATTTGAAATTATTTAATATTTAAGACAATTTGTCAGATAATATGTTTACATATTTTAAAATAAGTAAACATATCATATTTTAAATACTATAGATTCAGCTTTTATTCTGATAAATACAACTATAAATAAATAATAAAATTACTTGCAGATTTTTAAATTTCTCTATATGAATTATATCCAAACAGAACTATTATCTGATATAAATCTGGGATAACTGCATTAACTGCTTTTACCTTTGAAAAAACATTGCACAGGGAGTGAGAGTTCAGAGTCCACACATATCTGTGATCAAGTCTGTAGCTGGTGCAGGTGTAAGGTTGATTCAGAGCTTTAAAGACCCTCTTCTGCTTATGGCTTAAATCATGCACATGGACGAAGAAAGATAATCCGACTCTGTATTTTTGTCAAATAGGCCACCTCTGTCTTTTACTTCTCTCAGCAAATCCTTAAATTCCTTGTTTAATTGAGGGCTCTGTACCATATGCTCACAAGTCAGTTTCACTTAGAAAAGTGACCAATATTATAGAAATGATAAATGGCTAGAAAGCTCTCAATGAAGATCATTTATCTTTTCAGTCGCTAAGAAGAGATTTTTCAGAAGATACATTCCCAAGATATGCATCTGCACTTTGAGACTTGTTATACTCATCTCTGTTAAGAGTCTTTCTCTGTTATTGTTTCCTCCACTGTTCTTAGAAATCTTACATGACTAAGTCAAAGATGAGGATCCTGCCATGCAATGACAGGCCCAAAATGTATTTTGCTGCATAAAAACTTATCTACTTTAAAATATCATATTTCATGATTTCAGTAAGAAGATGACACAGATGTTTCCAAGAGCTTGCAAGTGAAGATCCTGAGCAATTGGGATTTAAAACTGAGACATAAACTTCTTAAGATAAATAATTCAAACAGAATTTCCAAAATTTTCTTCTTGAAATTAAGCAAATAATAAAAGGAGATTCCTGTGTAGATGATAAGTTATACTCACATTACCAAATACTGCTTTTTCTTTTTTGTCTCTTCATGCACTGTTTCACTTAAGTTAAATAACTCCAATTGTATTTAACAACATTTTCTTGTATAAGAACATGTTCATGAAATACATTATGAGCCAATAAATGTTTCCACTCTTCTTTGCATTTTAGAATAAATTTCTCTTTTTCAGATTTACTGGACACTGCACAGTCACTGTAATACTCTGAAGGCATGTGAACCTTCTTCCACAGAGATACATAGTAGTGAGGGAAAAAAGTAATTAAATCAACATGGAATTGGACATAGATCAGGATGAAATTTTTAAAACAAACCAAATACAAATAAATATGAATATTCCTTTTCATATTAGCCAAACCATGCTTCATAGTAAACATGGTTTATATAAGGCACACTATGCAAATTCCCATGCTCCCCAGAACCATTGCAGAGAAACAGTGTCCTGTGGTTTTCTTCCCATAAACAATTACAAGACTTTTATGTCCTGTGACATTTGTCTCCTATTCCTTCTATCTTCTATGTGCTGTTGAATGCTCCAGAAGTCTTTTCTGTTACCAACACAGACCTATAAAGGACCTGAGCTATGACTGAAGCTTTTGCCAGACCTGCAAGTAGAGGAAGAAGGAGAAGGAGCAAGTGGTTGGGGTCAGCAAAGCAGTTACTTCGTTCTGAGAACTTGAAGACCCTGTTTCCTGCCATTGTTTATTTCACCTAATTATTCAAATATATCAAGAGGCAACACAAGCAATCATAACTAATCAAGAGTATCTACATGCTTTTCTTGAAAATACAGTTACTGCCTCAAGCATTTTGAATTAGGTGGCTTAAGTTTAAAAAAACCTTGAGCAAAATCATACAAATCTGCTTTTGTGATGGACATGTCCTTACAAAAGCTTTTTGCAGCGAAGGAAGTAGTCCTTATGAAACAGAGTTCATGAAAGCTGAAATTGCTTTGCTAAAGTGTGTAGACATCCAAAAAAATTGTCTGTGGATTTGGTATGATAAAAAGTACCTTTCTTTTTTCCACATAACTTTTGCTGAAAATCATCTGAAAACTGAAGAATTCCTTTTCTGTTAATAATCACAACACTAATTACAACTTAAATTTAGAAAGGGGACAAGAACCAGGAAAACATTTCCTGAGAACTTAAAACTTGGTATTCCATCAAGTACTGTTACTTGACTATGATAAATGCCTTTGTTTCATTAGTTCTGTGCTCATCTGTTAAGAAGGTGTAGTGGTTCCCTTCTGTGAGCTCAGTAGCTTCAGGTTTCCTTTGCAAAACATGGAGGAAATGTTCCTGATTATTATTCTCTGTGTTCCTGGCCGAAGTGTCAAACCTGCTAAGAGCATGGAGCAAATTCTACATGATACTTGCACTGGTTTTGACCCTTCAATCCGTTTCTAGGTAAGCACTGACAAAATGAATCCTTGGCTCACTTTGTTTTTTTATTCCAAGAAGGCAGCAGTCGCCTAAGCCACTCTCACAGACTTTTTATCTACACTGTGTTAATCTGTATGTAACTTCCTCAGGCATCACTGTAGGTCTAACACAGTATAATTATTTTTAGCCATACTCTAAAGCCTTCTTAGTGTGCAGCGTATCAGGATGTGAAAGCATAATCCATGTCCAATGTGGACTTTGCACAGCAAATTCTGGACTTCAAAATCTTGACATTTCTGTACACATCAAGCAAGCACCCTTCTTGATTACACATTGCTTCCTAAAAGGAACTAGAAATCATTGCTCATGGGCAGCTAAGCAAGGGATTGAACATAATATGTCTGAATCTATATTTCCTGACTCTATATTGCCAGTTGAGCCCCTCAAGCCCAGCCACCATATCAACCCTAAGATAACTCAGGTCCTTCCACACAGAGTACCTCAATCCCCTAATGCAGGACCTAACCCACTACCTTCAAGTCAATTTTGTACAGAAGGTGATTTGAACCGCTGGGTGAAATGCTCTATTCTATAACCTAACTTGATTAATAAGACACTAATTTACATTCACCAGGGATGTATGCTGATATCCAGCAGCAGAAATACACGGGAACACATCTGGTTCCCATGTTCAGACACAAAGGTATCAGTTGTTCTGAGGGAATACACCAGTATGTTGGAGTCATAAAGGCTGTTTCTTGGTATTTTGGTCACTTGGTTGCATGAAAATCTGTGAGTGTGTCACCAAGTGCCATGCTATTGAAAGACTAAGAGAGATTTTTTGGGCTTTTTTAACTGTGATTAACCTCACTGTTGTGCTCAGATCATGCAGAAACCAAGTATTGAGACTTGGCTTAAGGCATCACTTGTCAACTACTTGTTCCACAGGTCTTCCTTGGGAACATTTGAGGAGATTTCAGTAAATTGATACTGATCACAAATGGCCTGTGGTATAGATCACTGATACCATGTCTATACAGGAAGCCACAACACCAAACTCCAGAAAGTTTTCCATAAAAACAGAAGCCACTACCTTTCCCAGTGTGAAGAGGGTATCCTGCCTCAGCAATTCTCCCAGCCTACAGATGCTTCTGTCAACACTCTGAAACTTGAGATTACAAAATTTCAGTTTAAGTGTCTGCTTTTAAGAGGCTCTATCTTTAATAGAGTTATTGATTTGTTACCTTTACTAAAAAATGAGAAAACTAGTATTTTTTTCTCCAATATTTCTCCTGCTTTTCTGCAGGTCAAGGATGAAGTGAGTTTCTGATCATAAAAAGGGGTGAATTAATCATTCTAATAGTCAGTCCACATTTTCCTAGGAGAAAAATAGTGCCAATAAGACTTTCAGTCCTCTACTAGTCTCTGTCCAGTTACAGACTAGTGAGAGCTGTTAACCAGCAGATGCAGAAAGATAAGAATAAATTGTCATTACCCAAGAGTTTTGAACTTTGTAGCTCCTGCTGTGCCAGGGCAGATTCACAAGGCAGTAGGCAAAGTAAGGTTTTAGGTTTTGTTAGCATTTTAGTTGTAGAAAACTTGCCCTCTGGCCAGGATAACCTTCTGTAATATGGTCTTGTTGGCTTAGAGACACATTAAAGCTACTCAAAACTAGTTATCAAGATGTAGGTGGCCAGTCCTTTGTAAATACTCAGCAGACATTTTGATTTGTCTTGAGACCATCACCATAAAATGAAGGCCCCAAAGCTGCAGTCATTTTTTGAATGAAGTCCAAATTCCCATAGGAGCAATCTGTTCATGCCCTAGTGGTTTTGCCATACATTTCCTTACTTGCTATGTATCAGTATTGTTTTCACAGGATTTTCCTTCAAAACACCCAGGCACAATGTCTCTGGAAGACTTTCATTGATACTAGTGATGAAACCACAGAATGATCATATGGTTCAGGTCCTCAACAAAAATAATATAACTTTTGGTGCTGTTTGTAGACTCTGTTGGAAAGGAAAGACAAGTAATATTTTTGAAACAAACAAATAAAGTAAGATAAATGGTTGCCAATATGTCAGGATGTTGAAAAAATACAATTAATAGGTGTATCATATAGTGTTTCACGGGACCAGGTCACTTATATATGGCTTGATTTATGTTTTTCCTTGAAACATTCTCATTCATTTTGAGCTTTAACATGCTCATCAGAATTACTTAAGCTAATCTGCTTGATTGCCGCTGTAGCAGCTCTTGGCTTGATGTCTGCTTAGTTTCAGACTTTGTATTCAACAGGCTCTCTTGTTGCCCTAGCAGTATGACTCACATACAGTACAAGGCAAATGCCACGGTGCTGCCAGTCACAAGAAACCCATAGAAATGGAAGTGAAGTATTTGGTAGTTTCTTTTTCTGACCACAGGGTGTTGATGGAAAGAAACAAGGCAGGACAATCATGCTGCTTTCACATTTTGCTCAAGTGCCAGGAGGCGGTCCTTTCACAGTCACTGCAATTGTTCCTGTTTAACATGGAAGCCTTAAGCCAGACATAATTAGACTTTTTCTTGACAAATCATTTGTGCAAAGTCTTGACAGGTTGAAAACTGAAACGGTTGTGCTGCATTCTTCAGGGTCTGAAACAGACAAGATTACAGAGAAATGAAAGCAAGTACTGTGAAAGCTATAACTTGCAGAAATATGTGTCTAGTGCGAGTACAAAGTCTATGTCATGTTTGATCAAAACAATTAGACAGAATATTGTCTCGTGCTTTGCTGGTGTTATACTACAGTATATTAGTAATATATAAGGGCTGTATTTCACTAGATAAATTCTGTGCCAAATGAGATGCAAACAAACAGGCAAAAATATAATATGCACATTTCTGATATTACTGCAGAGCAAAGTAAGTGTGTAAGACTTACAATTTGAGCTCATGTAACAACTGAAAGCTTCTTCTAGTAAGCTGAGCTATTGCACTGGAAAAAGAAAAGCTCCATGCAACTGTTATCATATATTGTCAGTACACTCATGGAAATAGTCACAGAATTATAAAATCATTTAGGCTGGGAAAAAAACCTTAATGATTTGCTGCATCTGAGATATTCATATTCTTCCTATGCAGGCTAGTATTAGTAATAAGACTTGCTCGGTGATGTCATGGTTAATGGCACAGACATAGATATTTTGAAACATTTGCAACTTTCTTAATCACTACATAATGAACAAAATCCTCAAACATCTTGATTTCTACTCTTGCTTGCAAATACCATGGTTTTCATGAAAATGCATAATTGTAACTGGGGTTTAACAGCAGATTTATAGTTATAATGAAGGGTTTTATGAAACATACTACAGGAAGCTCCTCAGTACATTAGAATGCAAATAATTGGATCAGTGCTTTTCATGGCGTGTCCTGAATGTCTGGTGAAATAGAACTACTGATTATTCCCTGTAACATTTTTTTTGTGTTACTTCACAAAATGTAGCAATTTGTAATAAATCTGTTTGGTAAGCTAGTTCTAAAGCATCACACCAGATCTTTTCCACTTTCCAAGATCTTTTTCAAGGCATTATCAAGAACACTCTCTACAGTATAAATGCAGGAAAAATACATTCCACCATTACAGGTGATCTTTCAGCTTCTTTACAGACAGGCAAAATTCTTTCAGAGGTTGTCAAGCCTTAGCGTCATGTTCTGCACAGAAAAACAATAAAAGAGAGCACCTCCTCCTGTAATTAAATAAATCATCAGCTGAAGCTTTCAAGTTGGCTTCAAATTTTTCAATCACACCATGATGTGGTTCCGGTGAACCATTATATGTATGGGCAAGACCAAAATAATACTTCCCCAGTAAAGTTGTGTATACAAATGTAAGTCATCTCCATCATACACAGGACATGTGCATTTGAAACATCTCAAAAGAAATGTTTTTGCAGAGGTCAAAATGCATACGGAAATTCCAAGCTCCTGCATATCTTCATGTTCTTTGCTCTTTCATTGACTTTAACAGACTGTATTAGTAATCATACTTCAGAATTACCTGAGCAACAGGTAGAATTTCCTGTCTAATACTTAGAGAGGAATAACATCTCTGTAACTCAGTTCATCTTTCTGTTGTCCTGTCCTCTATCAGTTCACTAAGTGGTTAAGGAACCATACTGAGTTGTGCCTGTATACCTCTTATCTCATGTGGCTCTGGCTTAAACTCTATCATCTGCACTTCCTGAACATAAATCAAATCATTCTCAAAAGATTATACTTAATAATAAAAAATTTGGGTAGTAACCCAATTAAAATTATTTCTGCCATATACATGATGTCTTTGCCTTCTACAATGGCACAACAATGAAATTCTTGTTCAGATGAATGAATTTTACCTTTGGCAGCTTAGAAATGTATTCTTTTAATTGCATTTTTACTATAATCCAAACTTGTTTAAGAGACCAAAAAAATTTTGCTAAAACTGTTAGACTCAGAACATGTGCTTAAGAATTTGTTGTTGCTCACTCAGGAGTGCTTTAGTGTGTGGCACAGAATGGATTAGTTACATCCAGCAGAAGGTAGTAATCAGTAAATTATTTGTGATAATATGTAATTTGTTAAAGATTTACTGACAAAGCACATGTTAAAAACCATTAGGACAATCTCTGCTTTATTATTTTAAGTAGTGCTTTTCACTTTGATTTTAAGTAGTAGCTTCTCAGCTTCAGAAGAGGTCTCATTTTTGCATGAAAAATCCCTCATGTGCTTTTACTCTGAACACTGCCTTCTTTCAGTTGTACTGCATTTCTAAAGTTCAGTACTGTAGAGTTTCACTTCCCACTTCTCTTTCTAATGTTTGTTAGCATGGCTGTTCTTAAACATATTGAATTATGGAAAAAAATGAAAGCAAGGGTGCCTATAGGCAGCTCAGTCATGTATGTCCATGTGAAAGTTGCCAGCACACTGCCTGGGGGAAAGCAACCTTTCTGCCTTGAGATATCAAGATGTGCTGTCAGCATTTTCTGGGAAGAAATGTGTTTCTGTTTTAAGTACAAGAATGAAAAAAAAAAAATAATAATATTGAGCTCTGAGGATAGCATAGGGGTGTGTTTATAAGCAAAGACCCTGGTCAGTCACTAGATCTCTATCATTTTAGTCTGTGACAAATACTCTAGCTTTAAAATATTGAAATATTTTTCATGTCTAATGATTGACATTGTGCCTCAGAGTGTGTGCCTACATGGAGGGAAGGTGTAAAAGTGATGGGAATGGTCCTGTGAAAGGAAAAATAAGAGTAAAATCAAAGTGGCATTGGCTGGGGTTGCAATTCATAGTCAAATGATGTCTGTGCATGAAGTCACTGGGAATGACACCTCCTTTCTTAAAGACGTCTAACGAATAGAAACAAATACAATTAATTCTGAACTGAGATATAGATATTCTCTAGGCATTTCGTAATAGTTATTACTTTCTTGCCAATGTAGCAAAAGCTAAATCCAAATTGCTTGGATTATTAAAAAAATAAATTTAAAAGGTATTATGGGCTCGATTAATAATGTTTTATTTATATTAATGAAATCTAGTATTTAAAAAAAATTAAACTCCTCTCAAAAATAGTCAAGCAAATACACATATGGCCACAGACACCATTGGAGACAAAAAATTTGTCATGTTCTAGTATGATCCAGCAAAAACAACTGCTGCCACCCATCTGCTGAGCAATGCACCTGTGGATGCTTAACACCAGCACTCAAATCTGTGTCTTACAGCCCTGCTCATGCTTTTCTGTCCTCTGCAGCAGTGAATTCTATGTGCTATGAAGCTCCTCTGCCATTAACCTGCTGGCCTTGTGCAACAACAGAACAGCAAGAGGAATGATTTTCATTCTTCAGAAAGCTGCCTGAAGTCTCATTTCTGTCTTGTATCACAGCTCACTGTAGGCAGCCTGAACTGGTGTTAAAACTTAGCTGAGAAAAATTGGCTCTCAGAGATACTCACTCATTGTGTTATCTTTTATTTTTATGAGCCCAGTGTTAAAAAAAACCAAACTTGCTTTCATGTAAAATGATGATATGGTTAATGTGAATAGAGAAGGATGGAAAGAGACAGCAAGAGTGAAAAAGAGTAAAGGAATTTATGTTATTTGAAATACAACACAGTAAATGGATATACCTAAACCCAGTGTTTCATGAAGACTCATCCAATTTTTCTCAATTTTTTTCAAAATAAGCTTAGGAAAATAAAGATATATATAAATAAGAAATTTATATTTATACACTACAGTCACCTAGTAAAAGGCAAATTTTCTAATGCAATATGAACACCTTTTTAGATACAGACAAAATACCCTGAAATTAATTGGGATGACAGGAAAAAATTCTGTTGATTCTAATGGATTTAGGATTAAGCCCTAAACAACAAATTAGAGAGGGGATATTCCATAACAAACAGGAGTGTAAAACCATGTTTGACAGTGAGGAAAAATAGCCAGTGAATCAATCATCTCTGGTGCTGGTGATGTACAGCACCCTTAATAAATGCTGATGGCAGTGCTGGCACACGCTGGGGAATGGGCAACACCAGGTATCCATGGTGCAAGCCAGCAGGAATGTCAAGACAGCAGAATGCAGTGCCCAAGAGTAAAGGAAATGTTGAGACATATGAGTACTTTTGCTGGAAGGAGAGCATTTAGTTTCCAACAAAACCACAAGAGAAGCTGTCTCAAATCCAATATATTAAAAAGACTGAGAGAAAAAAATTGACTTTGCATTATACTGTGACTATCTCCTGACTAGAGCTTCATTGGAATACATTAATTTTATTAAAACTTTTTTCTACAGACAATAAAAATATAAAGAGAGGATTTTGTCCTCCTGAGTGTCCCAACAACATTACAGTACCTGAACAAGGCAGGGAAAGATGGTACTTAGGAGACTACAGATGAAAATCCAAATTTTGTGAATTATGTCCAGAAACCCCAAGAACCTTCAGAGATCTGTGACAATCTGATGAGAATAATATCACTCCACAGCCAAGCACCCACATGAGAGGCCAGCTTTTTCAAGCAGTCAATACAGAATAAATTTGATAATCTGCATGTTATAACAGCAATGTCTGGGTGACAGAAGGAAAGAGAGACATTGTGATTTACAGGGAAGTGTACAGCCTTCTAACAGAGAGAAGAAGGCAGTACAGACTCCAGAGAAAGAGAAAAATACTTTTTTTCAGCAGAGACAATAGAATATATTAAGGGAAGACAACAGGAAATTCTACCTAGTAAAACTATGGTGTGTTAGTTCCAATTTATATGAGGAAACATTTTCATAAATAAAATAGACTGCAAATTAAGGGGGAATGCTCTCTTGTGGCAGTAAGTTGTACTGGTCCCTTGCAAGAAGTACTAAAATGATTAATTTTGACTAATTTGAAATACAAAATCTGAAAGAAAAACTGATATGTCTATGGTCATATATCATGAGACTATAATAGTTGGGCTGCCTGGGATCTAGGAGATTCCAGCAGAAAACTAGTGTCCCAGAGCTCCCATAATCATGGTGGGCTGAACCAGAGATGGGAAAATTCCTGCTCAACACATGCTGCAAGAAACATCATTATTAAGTTTTTGTGGTCCTTCCTCATGCTCCCACCTTATCTGAGCTTGTTCTCTGCCAACTAATTTTCTTCGAAGCCTGACACAAAGCCAAACATTAAGAAAGCAAATCATACTGTTGTATCAGTGACAGAAAATTAGTCAGAACAGAGTATATTTTGTGTTCTATAGCTCAACTCTGTCCTCTGCAACAGCTCACACATATGACAGCCAGGGAAATAAAATATGGAGATCCTTAAGGCTGCTAATGACAAGAAAAATTGCCTTCTCATAACTCCTGCAGAAAAATTACTAGCCAAAAGTAGAACCATCTTCTCAGCCTCAAGTCTGCAAATATAACAAAATATTGTAGTTAAAATAAAGAAAAAATATTCGACTGGTTTAAAATCATGATATGCATAGTCTATCATTAAGCATAAACAAGCAATTGGGCAAGAGTGAAATCAATACAGTGTCCAAGGCTCTCTCAGGCAAAAATATGTTTGAAAGAAATTAAAACATCTGCACAAGATGTGTGAAATTTTTTTCCAGTTGAATATGTTTGGTAAACATATTTATTAGCAAGTTAGTATTAACTGATGAGAGTATAGACATCTGTTGATATGATCAGTAATGATGCAAGAATCAGATTCTCCAGTGAATGGTTTGCACCAACACCTATGGATCTTCTCACATAATCAGTGTGATTAGCCTTTGATAAACTGCTATACTTACCAAATCTTTTTACCAGTGGCTTACTCAACCTATATGCTGCCTCCTATAAACACTTCAATCTGAAACAATTTCAGGAAAAAATATTATTCTCAGGGTAGGGGCTCAGTTTGCATTGCTTCTGCCAAGCAGTTTTCTGAAAGGCATCCCCTGAGCTTACGGCAGTCTGCTTGCAACATTTCAATTGTTTTATTTCTTCTTTTTTCCTTTCTTTGTTGTTGCTCTAAATTAAACTCTATTGGAGACTGCAGCATTTCATATTATAACAATGCCTGTCAGGAGTTCTTTACTGTGCATGATAAAACGTAAACTCTTTAATTAACTTTTTTTGTAATAAACATTGGAAACTACTTTAGCATCTTAATAAGTAGAGTTTCAAAGTTTGGGATTTTTCTACTTGCCTCTGCTGCTCTTCTTTATTTGCTATGCTCTATTACTCTGCTGAAAGCCATCTTTTACTGTCTATCCCATTGTTGATGAGCAGTATGTTTGCCTTTGCTATTTTTAACTAAAACCAAATATTGTATTAAAAGACTCCTAACATCATATCTTACATACTTTGACAGAAAACATTTGGAAGCACATTACTCACTCTGAGTGAGTTTGCTGGAAACAAGTTGCTCTAATTTATTTAACCCAACAGAGGCAATTAGATATCACAAAATATACAAGATATTCCAAAAACGAGCATTTACAAAGGGGCTGCTAAGTTGATTGTTGGCTGCTGGAGAGTATCAGGCATTGTTGTCTTACCCACAGCTTTAGTAAACTCACTTGTTTTTTACTGTGAATGAGATTTAGAACACAGTTACACTGGTCTTCCATGCTAGCACCCAAAGCAGCAATATGGTGCTAAATACATGGCACTCAAGGAGGAAAAGTCAAATAGTAAGAGCGGTTTGGAAGAGCTCATGTCCTAAATGTTTTTGGACAAGCATTTTTTAATAGCTTTTATTCCCCTCCATTTCCAGGCTTGAGCAGTAAGAAAAGAAAAGAATTTGAGGCCGTGTTTTACATATAGATTTGTTATCTCCAACAATCAGCTGTTTTGCTGCTGAGATCCATGAGCTGCAGAAACCCACAGTGGAAACCATCCACTCGAGATGCTCCTCAAACAATCAGCTGGGCAGACAGGAAGCTGCAGCTGTGGCCTGCCCTGCAGCTGCCTCAAAGACAGCTGTGGCATGGTGCTGTTACTCTTTTTCCTGTGCTGAGTGCCTGTTGAGCAGGAGAAAACTGGGGTTGAGTAACAACTTCTATTTCATTCCATGGCTTACTGACAGAGGTCAAAAATCTTATGTCAAATTAAAAATATTACAATAAAATTACTTCTTTTGGATTCTCCTAATTTTTTCTGCTCTGCTACCCAAAGCACCTGGAGGAATGATGGCATTTATAGCATTTATATGTAGGGGGGTTTATTAGTTTGGGATTTTGGTTTTGATTTTCTTTGTCATTTCCTTGGGTTTTGCTTTTTATTTTTTTATTTTTTTTTTAAATTACAGTGTCTAATATAAAGCATTTGGTGCCTCTTGAGGACTGTCTTAAAAAGCCCAGCAGAAATCAAGTTCATTATTCAGGCATTCTGCATCTGATAATTAAAGAATTATGGTTGAGAAGGGATGTTCTTTCATGAAATGTATGATAGCATGTTTGCATTTGAAAGTGGGAAATGATCCTCACTAAGGTCATCTCATATGAATTAGACTATCTCTAATTCCTGCAGTGTTGGACAGGAGGAAGACTAGGAGATCATATGAAAGAGACTTCCTAGATCTGTAGCAGCACCACTGTGCCATTTAATACTCCAAAAGACCTAATAGCAAACCTTTTGGAATTCTATTTTCTTTTTGAAGAGATTATATTATTCATTTATATCTTGAATATTGTTAAGATAACAGAGGCAATTTTTTCTACTAAATATAAAATTCTGCTACTTGCTAAGACAGAAAGCATTTTCTTACTAAGGGTTAATTGGTAATGAAATGTTCCTGATCTGTGATATAACAAATATCTCAGCTGTATATCTACTTGTTCACCTAAGAATTCCATTCAAATGTGTGACATTACTTCAGCAGCTTTTTTAGAGATGTTGAACCAGATGTGTTATTTGAACAAAAAAAAATAGTTTTGAGAATATTATTTCAAATATAGAGTTAAAATTATCATAGATATAGAAATGCTGATGTGTCCTTATAATCCTAGTCTTTCTATCTACTCTATCTACATTATAATCCTGTTTTTAATTAGATGTTAATATCACAATTGTATGTTTTCATGAAAAAAAGAGACCTAGTGAAAGCCAAGAGTATGCCAAAACTTGGCATAAAATTTCTTCTTTTCAAATGGATATATCTACTAGAATACATAATAGACCAAATAAAAGGTCATCAGAATTCCCCAAATTGTTTTGGCTGAAACTGTCCAAAATTATTCAGTCTGAAGCAACTATTTATAAGGATGCTTTCTGTCTGAAGATATAGAGTCAAGAAATTTAAAGATACCTGATATCTGGAAGGCTTTTCTCTCAGCCTATACTGATAAATAGTGATACGCTTGTCTCTGTATTAACCAGGACTTGACTGTCAGGACAAATTAAACAATTCAAAATTTAAGGTTAAAAAATTAACACCATCTCAAACCTTTATTAAGAAATCCCTCAAAAGGGAAGTGGAACTGCACTTTCTAGTGTTCTATTTTTCCTAGTCCCAAAATGAGCAGCATAATTTTAGTTTTAGCTGTGATCTCTGGCCTCATTGAGAGCACTTGCTGTTTAGCTGTTTTCACTTGTCAGTGGGAGCATGTAGCATGCAGGCACTATACACTAGGTTATTTGGTTATTCACAGATAGACATACTTGCCATTACTAAAATATTCTTCAATGGAAGTTTTGTTTCCTTTTTCTCCTGAGGCTTTAACTCTTGCACTTCAAACTGGCATTTAACTCCTGTGCCTCCCACTACCTTCAGTTTAGAGTGGCTCCTTCTCACAGAATGTTTAGTATTGGTCCAGAATTTGATATGCAGTTTTAACGTGTCCCCCACTTCATGATATCCTCCTTTTTAGCAGGTGTGTCTCCCAAACACAACGAAACAGCACATTTAAGCACTTCCTGTTAATGACCACATTCAACTCCACTTCACCCTGCTGCATTTCAACATAGCTGTCCCAGAGAGCTAGGGGCAAAGGAGGTAGACTGACTTCTTATTTCATTCTGAGCTTTCATGAATTTACTTTGGTTTAAATATAGACCCAGAAAAGTTACTTCCACAGGAGCTTTAGCATGAGCTTCTGAAAATGTACACTGTATGTACGCAGAATACACTGATGTATCCTTCCTTCCTTCCCTTCTCTTCAAGGAGAAATATAAGGAACCATTGTCTCTAGAAACATGATAGTGTTCTAAAAATAATAACCACTTCCAGACCTAAGGAAGGAGACACTGATACCCTGAGATAAATCTTTACATCTCTTATCATGATTACGGCATCATCTTCACAAACCCTCTTCCTGTAGGCTGACTACCCAAAGGTGACAGAGAGCCAATTTGTGTCAGTAGGGGTTGCACAATGAAGGACACTTCACTTGAGTAATCAGTCAGTGTTAAGGATGCAGACAGTGTTTTGTTTTATTAAAGACTGGAATATTATTCTGAGTTTTATATTTCTTCATTTACAGATGACAATTATAATTCATTCCTTATACAGGTGAATTTTAAGTTCATGGCAATTGTTTTTGAAATAGTTACAATTAGTTTTCTTTTTCTTCCAGTTTGCTATTTCTTGCAGCCTTCAGGATACAGAGTTATCTTCAGGAAAGGGGCTATGAGTCAGTGAGAGTTTTGAGGTAGATACTATTCGTACAGCAAGCACGCCAAAAACATCCAATGAACTCTGAAATTCTAGTTTATTTTAGCTCAGACTGAAACAATGGACTTTTATAAAGAGACAAGTGAGGCCTACTTAAGTAAGACAATAAAAGTAAGAGAATACAAAAATAAATCTTCCTTCGCCCCCTGCATCCTTGCTTTCTGTGAGTCTTGCTGTGAATCCAACAACTTTCAAGGGCTTCTTGAACCAAACTCAGTGCAATCCTCCCTTGAGAAAAAGGGAATTTTTCTTTTTTCTCTTTTTTCTTTTTTTTCCTGTCCTCTATTATCTTCGAACCTGGTCTCCTCAAGAAACCACTGCTACTGCTGAAGACTCTGCTTGTTGGATTTCTCACACTGCTTGCCCCACAGGTTTCATCACAGTTTTTGCCATCTATAGACAGCCAGTGCTCTCAGATAAGACACAGAAGGGAACTCCTTGATTCTCTCTGATTCATGTGAGTCACTAAAGATCAGATGAATGTCAGCTTGCCCTGCTGCCAGTCATTGTGCTTTTCAGAGACCATAACACAAAATAAGTAAATGAACAAACATGGCACATTGTTGCATCTGTTCTCTTCCTCTCCAAATTCCATGCATAAGGTTCAATTTTATGCTATCGTCAGGGGCCTACTCACAGCAGAGATAAAATTGGCATTGCTCATAATGAATTAATACAAACCTCAGAAATTATGGTCTTTCCATTTTCTGTCACTAAGGAGTATAAGATAAGGCAGGAGAAGGCCAAAACAAGGGCTTTGGAGGATGTATTATTTTAATAGAGTGAAGCTGTAGATGTGACAGTGCTCTTGTATCAGAGCTAGAGGGTGTATTATTTTGCACTGATATTTCTAGGGTCTAAATTACTTCACTGCCAATGGTTATTTCTAAAGCAATGAGGTTAAACAATATGTGATATGATTTCTTGAAGAGTGTAATCTGACAATGAATTGATTGATGTGCTCAGTCTGTAGTAATTGTAAATGCCTATATAGATATAGCTAAAAGAGTGTGAGCTAAAAGTACAGTCCTCATTTGACAAGGTGCATGTTTTGTAGAATATGTTCATGTAGGAATGTAAACTCCTGCTAATAAGAGCTGGATTGCAGTATTGCCTATTCTGAGCACATGAAAATCGGAAATCACATCTCTAGACTGTGCCAGAGCATAAAAATCAGAAACCACCTTAGATATTTAAAATTATATACTATCTTTGGTCTGGTGAGGTGAGGCTAAATCTGAAGCTATTGTCTAAATGTGGAAACACAGAGCTGAGGTTTAAAAAGCGCCGCATTAAAAATGTCAGGTAACTCCGAATAACAACACTGTCACTATGCACCTGGACAGAGAGGTAAAAGGGCAAGACCTTTCCCAAAGGCCCAAGAAACCTGAGAGTAAGGCTTAACACTATTACAGTGTCTGTACTCATAGGTGTAACAAGAGCTAAGGCTGGCAGGCTGCTTACAGCCTAAAGGATTGCAACATTCCCAGAGGAAAGGCAGGAAAAAGAAGAGTGAAATATATTGGTTGAGCAGCCCAAAAGAAGAGTTAATCATGATGAATAGACCTCTCTAAGATTCTTGGGAATGGTGTGACTATTTTGGTGATGTGATTAGACCATTCATAAGTTCAACAGTTCCTAAAACCAACTTATCTCAAAAATGCTTGTATACTAATCACTTTTGACCTAGCTTCCAGAAGGACTTGAAGACCCTTTGACCCAGGTTGCCCACTTCGGTCTACCTCAAGTCTGACCTTGCTTTGATGATGGCTGTTCTTTGTGTGGGCTAATCCCAGTACAGCAGTCTATGTTGCTGTATGTTTGTGTGTATGAGCACTCACACACGTGCACATCTGTTAAAGAGCCTATATGCAGGTGGATATAATGCAGAGGAAGGGTAAAGTACCTTACATGGTGATCTAATATGACATGTAACATTTAGATCACTTTTGAAAGCCAAAGCTAAACAATCAGGTTATTGTATGGAAATGTCAACGAGCTACTCTGCCTGTGGCTAGTTTGCTAACATTTTTTCATTATGGAGTCATAACTGCTAGCATACATGAAGCCATAAATGTAACTTTTGATTACTCAAATTATTCCAAAGGTACACTGATACATAGAACTAACACATAGGCTTATATTTATTACTCTAAAAAGGAGAATGTCAATCTCATAGCTCATAATGTAGCATATAATACCAACATCTTAATGTACCATCAATGTGAACCCAAACCAAACTTCTTGAAATAGACAAGATCTCATGATATATGTTCCCCACATGTTTTTTCTCCCTTTTAACAAAATCAAACAGAAAACTGATCAAGAAAAGTCATAATTAAAAAAAATTAAGATAAACATTATTCTTGGAAAGAATGTCTCATTTTCTTCCTCCCTTTTGGCAGTTTTCTAGGCTGCTGTAGATTGAAGAAAATAGGAATAAGCATCTTTCGACCACAAACAGATGTGCTTGATAAAGAAAATGTCAGCAAAAATACTAAAGCAATGTGTCACAGCAGCTTTCTGACAGATAGAGGGAAAAGGTAAAAAATGTTCTATCATGTCCGACAAGGTGTTCTTTTTGAGATTTAAAGATCACTGTGCAACTTTAAACATGTTTGTCACTTTGGCTCTGACTGGAGCTATCTGGAGCTTCACAAGAACTTTATCAGCTCAGCATAGGGGGGAAGAAAGAAGCCCATTCCCATTTATCTCAGCCAGGTTCCCTTCAAAGCCAACAAATAAATTACAGTGTACATTTGATACAAATTGATTTCTTAACTCAAATAACAATGTTGTCCTCCCAGTCAGGCCATGTGTCACTCATTCGCGAGCCTGAGTGAAAGGCTCAATCTGTCTGCGTGACAGAAATAGGCCTGACGCCTCTCACCGAGGAATGCTAATAACCCTGGCCTGGCCCGGGCCTTTGTGGGCAGGGCGCGATAAGGAAAATCAGCCCGTCCTGTCAAACGCCACGAAGGCCTGATCGCTGTTTGTTCCAACAAGCTGCACGGGCCTCCGAGCCGCCATCCCATTTCATCTGGTAAATGAGAGGAAAATAAGATCCGGCTACCACGGTTAAGGTGCCGGTGACTGTGATGAAGCTGAAGTGAAAGGAAACCCCATTGAATATCTTGAACTGATCTTATCAGCTGCTGGAGAAATGAGATATTGGCAGGGGCTGTTGAGTTTCTCACAGCTGAGCAGGTTAATAAGGTTGGGAGGCAGGCCACAGGCTAATTGGATTTGCCTTGGTTTGATAAACAGTGGCAGGCCCATTGCCAGAAAAACATACACAATGTGGCTTTTTCTTTGTTTCTCTTTAAGCCATACAGGGGGAAAAAAAAGGAAAAAAGAAAAAAAAGCTGCTTTTTTTT
The DNA here is from genome assembly GCA_013400435.1 of Pycnonotus jocosus. NCBI lineage: Eukaryota > Metazoa > Chordata > Aves > Passeriformes > Pycnonotidae > Pycnonotus > Pycnonotus jocosus. Next base: position 13,215 of record VWYP01025822.1, on the reverse strand, counting down.
TCTCCCTTTTTTTTGAAGCTAAAGGTGTCTTCCTGAATTCCCAGATGAAGAGGCCAACAAAGTCAAACTGTGAAACAGTAGTTGTTGGGTGTTCTGATTTTAATCAAATACCATTTAACCCGCCTGACCCCACAAAGTCAGCTCACATCAAAACAGCACAACTGTAAGGGCTAACTAGAAGCAGAAGGAAATAACAACCTATTGAAGCTTTCCAAAGGCTTAAAATATTCAAAAGGAAACAATTTTGCAGCCTCATCTCCGGGCAGATTCAGCCTGGGCAAAACAGACAGCCCACACAGCCGTCCCCATGCTGCACCCAGTGCAAGCACCCAGGTTGCGCCCATGGCCGATGGGCAAGGCGCCAGCACCCCGTCAGACCTCTCTAAATATTTATTCCACGGTCCTTCAGCTCTTGCCATAACTCTGCTTTTTTCCATGCTGTTACTTGGTAGGATTTGGCCTGGAATTTGCAAGAAGTTGAGGAGATATTTTGATTAAATACTGCAAAACTGTGCCCTGCAGGGCAGGCAGAAGGTTGCTCCATTACCCCTGTGCTGCTGTGCGGATTGCTGTGAGCTTCCACCCACACTGCCCAATAAAACCTGCCAAAATGCCAAGACCTTTGCATGGCCTTGGAAATGTGATGCTTTGAAAAATGTTTAGATGTTGAAATTGCTATTGAATGTCTCTGACAAAATCCTCTCACTACTTTTTGTTTCATGAAGTTTGGGGCTTTTTTCTCCACTGACTCTTCTCAATCTTGGATCTATTTTCCCTTTGGATTGGCATTGGCAGGGCCAGTGAAAGGAGAAATAACCAAATGAGAGCGATGCTGCCTTATTCACTGCTGATACAAATATAGCACCAAGGCAAGGCAGGAATTACTTAGAGAAACAGAGGAATACACATACTTTATAAATGAGTGTGAGAACATGAATACACTTTCAGTGTATACAATGCTCCAGACTGTGACATCTGAACATCAGAACCTTTTTATGAACTTCTGTGATTTTATCTGTAAAAGTTATCAATGCAATTGATAACCAATGAGAAATGCACACCATTCCAGTGGAGAGCTTCTAAGTATCTTAATTTTTTTTCTTTTATGTAGTTTTGGAGCCTTAAGGAAATATATTTGCTAGCCATCAGATTCAATGAGTCAGACAAGATAAGGGACTAAAAGGAAAAAATGTCTAAGTTTATTCCATATTTTATTTTTCTCCATTCAGAATCGGAACTTCTTTGTAATTTTTTAAAAGAGGTGAATTTCTCTGAGAAAATATTGTTTCTCAATTATGTGAGAAACATAATGTTTGAAGTGTAGGTTTAAATATGACCACAACAAAGAGTTTCCACTCTCTTTGTCTCCATTCTTCAGAAAAAAAGCTGTATTTACGACTTTATTATTTACCCTTATTTGTATTTCACTGCTTTAAAACATACTTTACATTAACATAACATATTTAAATCAGATTTTTCAGAATACTGTGTCAAAATGAATAATATTGTACATTTCACTTTTTTTGATACATGAGCATATATTTCCTGAACAACTCTTTTCTGCTTAAAATTTACAAGCTTCTGAAAGCAAAGCATACAATTTTCAATAAATATTGCCTGTGCAGGTAGCTTAAAATTTTAGCAGGTTCAGAACCATCCCTTTTTGGGGCAATTTAGATTAATTTCCTAGGCTGACTACTCCTCCTTGTCCTTTGGGTTTTCTTTATACATTTCCCAAAGTAGAATCAGAATACAACTTGCCCAATAAAGGAGATACATTTGTTTAGAAATAATATTTAACTTTCCAGAAAACAATGCCAGTCCTCACTGAGATGTACAATGTTGAGGAACATAAACCTACTTCTTCCATCTGCTAGTTGAACTCTGCCTTACTGAAGATGAAATTCCCTTTCATTCTCTGGTCCAAAGAATATCTAATTTTTAGGAAGTGAATTGGTTTGAACAGAACAGAAAGTAGATGTTTTTCCCCCAACAAAATGCAGCTAAAGACTGGTCTCCCACCTGCTTACCACATGTTGCAACTGTGGGATGAGCAACTTCTCCAGAGCAGAGAAGGTCCAGGCAGTTCAGAACTTACCACGTCCTTTGGCTCTGGAAGAAAACATAAGAGAAAGGGAATGATTTGCCAGCAGAAGAGTTTCTCAGATCAAGATAATCAAAGAGATTTTCTTTAATTTTTTTCTTTTAGTTTTGGGCCTGGAAACATTTAAGAGAAATTTTTTTCATGGTAAATAAGAACAAAACCTGTAAATAGTATTGTGACTGAAGAAATGAAACAAAATCCAATCCCTCTATCATGATGGAAATGAAACCTCTCAAGGAAAATAAAGAAAAGAAAATAATATGATCTAAACATTGCTTAAATTAAGATTCAGGTTTGTTTTTAAAGAAAGAAAGCTCTTTCCTCACTTTGAGTATGTTTCTGGACACCATCCCATGATACAAAATTGTCTTTGTACTTGCAATGACTTATGCATAATAGTTTCTTCCTTTCACATTTTGAGTGTTTTATTATTTTTGGATGCACATCAATACAGCATGTGGCACATGTATAAGGCAGACTGGGGTAATGGAAGGATATATTCTGCAGGATTAATACTGGCAAGAACTAGCTGACAAAACCTTTTGTCCAAAATCCAGGTTCACTACTGTTGAAATTAATAAAATTTGCACCTTTCAATAATAGTAGGATTAATCTTCAACGATTTTCCAGCCTTACATAAAGCTTGGAATAATGCTCTCATATTTGCTATAAGTTGTATTTGGAATCATTAATTGGTCTAGTTTCTTGATACACCAAAATAGTAAGGAACAGATGAATACAAAATATCTCTCTAAAATCATGAAATACAGCAAATGAACTACATTTAAGCTACTGATTTTGAAACTGCATCAAGCCCAAGCACTGGTTTTATTAGCTTCTTATATTTCAGGAATTATTTAAATACCTTGCAAATGAATGTTTTCTATTAAGATTCAAAATTTATAATCAAAGTTAATATTTTATTAAATTTTAATTTTAAAAAAATAGACAATACATAAATCAAAGCTAATAATAGCAATTCCAAAGACATCTCATAAAGACTAACATGTGCTTTTACCTTTAATCTCAGTGAGAAGTCCCTTGCCTTTAATGGAAGTATTCACAGAATATAAAATTGAGCAGATGATCACATCTGTAAAAGATGAGGGTCTAAAGAAGCACCTGGTGATTAGTACTGAGTGATACAATATGAACAGAGCTCATAATGGGGCACTAAGGTTTCTTGGAATCATTGTGCTACTATCTTTGGGAGGAAACAGATAAATCCAGAGCTTGGAAAAAGTATCTGCCTCAAAGCACAAGCAAGACATTAATAATTAGCAGATACTATGGAATGATCTGACTGAAGAACATTTTCCCCTCATATGTGGCAAAATTTCTATGACACTTACAAAATTTCATATTGGGAAGACAGAGAAATAGAGATAGAGAACAGATTCTGAAAATGTTCTTCTTCAAGAATAACCATTACCAAAATGTTTGTTCATTATTTTCATGACCAATAATATGCTGAGGCAACTCTGTCTCTCCCCAAAGCATAAGGTGCTCCACGTACTTGGTTATACAATAATAAGGTTTTTTGACAAGATTTCCCTAGGGTTCCTAATTGTTTACTTTTTAAATCAAATAATAGATTGAATGAAGATTTAGCATGGAACTTGTTTTCTGTAAGGTATACAAATGGATTCAGAATAAATATGAGAAAAAATGAAGAAAATCATACAGAATGTGATAATTAGTGCAAATATATTAGTGTATATCACCACAAATATGTAAAAATACATTGTAAATATAACTTGACATCCTAACTCTTTTTTTTTCTTCCAAATTGATGAATAGGTAAGAGAGAGTCGATAGATTCCAGTCCCTCTGCTACAGAAGATTTACAGCCAGATGATTATATGTATATCTATAAAAATATATAAATATCAATATTGTTTTACCAGTATTCCACAGAAATTTGAAACTATAGCAATGGGATTTTATTTTACTTACTGAAATTATGTGTAATTTGGGTCAAAGGAAGGAAATAACATGATTCTGAGAATCTCAGTTTCGCCTTCTCGAGTTAAGACACTGTAAATGTTTAGCATGAGGAGCAAATATTGTTCAAAATTGTGATGTTCCAAGTAATGTTATAAACATAGGTAAAAACCTCACAACATTTAAAAGCATTTTAGTCTTGGAAAATATGTTCTTCAGCTTCTAGCATAAAGGCATTATTATTACTTTATTGTGATTTATACATCAATTTTTGAAAATGCTGACTCATACATATTCCTTTTTCCATAGTCAAATCACTTCATTTTCTTATACTATTTTCTGATGAAATAATATAATCAAAGTTTCTACTTCTCATTAGTCACCCACTAATAAATCACAAAGATTTTGTGCTCAGACTCCACTGTCTACCCAAGACACACACCAGAGGCTTTAGTTCAGATTTGGCTAGTCTGATCCCACGGAATGACCACTTGGCAGGGCATATGATATATGCTGTCTTGGGCCCTAGGTTTCACTGTAATTCTGCCTAACAGGAAGACATAATTTATAACTCCATAGTGAAAATAAATAAATAACTAGCTGTAAAGTCTGCATCTACATAAGTCTACATTACTAAACAGTGTGGATAAGTACAGGTGGATCTGTAGAGCAGAGTAGCTGGTACTAAGGACATGATGTCCACACATTTTGGGGTAAGAGGTTTTTTTAACTTTGGTCTGGTACAGTGAAGCTATTCGGGATTAAAGAGCTTCAGGTACATTTCCTGATACTGCAGGAAACATCTTCCAGCTGCTCTTTGACACACTTGTGTTCCAAGCCACGGGTCAACAAGTGGGGAAAGTCAGGAGACTGACATCACAAGCTCCCTCCTGCCCCGAAATAAAATGCTAATGCAGACACACTCTACTTCTTTCTATACTGTATTCAATTCTTTTTTTCTGTTGATAGTATTGCCATATGTTATGTGAGAAGAATTTTCATCACCGGGGTCTAACTTTTAGCACTGACTTCTTTAATGAAAACATTGGCAAGTGTCTTTAAGCCAGACCATTATTTTCCTTTCTAGGACAGTCTGGTTTACCTGATAGCAAGCTGATTACTCATTTTAGGATTTAACTGTTATCCCTACCATCTTAATGAGCAGCTTCCTATTTAACATTACATCAGATTGTCTCTATGATTCTTGATTAATAATTCTTTTCCAGGAGAATATCTTAACTTTCCTTACATTTTATTTTTATGATATCTGTGATATCTTTCTAATGTAGAAAGACAATTATTTAATCAATTAAATAAAAAATAGTTTGGAACAATCTGCCTTCTCTTAATAGGTTTTTCTTTTTCTCCCATTTTTTATTTACCTCTATGTATTATTATACTTTCCTTCAAAATGTGTTCTGATATTTTCTACATTACTTAGATCTAGCTGACAAGTCTGTTGACTTCTTCTCTTAGTCTAAAAAAGAGATATATCTATATAAAGAGATATAAATATTCATTATCCTACATTTTTTTGTTGCTTATCAATAAACTTGAATGGCAATATGAGAGATTTCGACTGAATATAGGGATAGTGAAATAGGTGAATAGGGAGGATTTCGGCCTTGGAGACACAGCTGGATGCCGTTCTGAACAAGCTTATCTGATCTCATTGCTGACTCTTCTGACCCTCCTGCTGAGCAGGAAGTTGGACTAGATTACCTCTTGAGGTCCCTTTCAACTTGAATTATTTTGTGGTTCAAATGCATCCTTAAAGTATGTTCACAGGATCTAATCCAAAGACACTCTAGAGACAATAGACACTTCTAGGACTACAAATATTCCCGTGAAACTAGGGATGTCTTATTATGTAGACAGATTCCATGTCCTAAGTGAAAAGATCTCAGTATTCTAGACATTTTTTTTCCACACACTTTCACAGTGACAGTTTGACATACACCATTAAAAATCGTTAGGCTACTTATCAACATTTTCATTTTCCTGACTGTTGTTCTCATCAATACTAAGCTTATTTCTTCTGACCATTAATCTATCCTTTATTGGCCAATAACAACAGAGGCATCATAATGTATCACTTATTCAAAACAATTCTGAGCTTTTATTACATTTTCAAAGACCACCTTCTATACCATTTTTTTGAGAATCTTCTAAAAGTTGTCACAACCATCCTTGATCTCTGATGTCTTGAGTTATGTTTACCCATCAATCATAAGATATTGCTTGCTTTCTTCAGGATTCCTCTTTCAGGCATAGATGTAAAGCTCTGCTTCTGGCAGACAGCATAGAACTCTGCTCTGGAGTTTTTATCAATGAACTATTGCTTGTGTTTAACTAGGGGACAAACATCTTTTTCAGTGGTACAAATCTGCAGTGCTTTTTGAGATTCACTTCCTTCTGTGTACTAATCATTCTCTTCTTTGTTCTACCTCCCATAACTCTTATGGACTGAGCTAATTATAGTAATTTTATTTAGTTGCTCTTTTTGAAATTTTACTGCCATGCTTGTAAGAGGTAATGCAAAACTCAGGAGAGTTGGGTAGCATTTCAGTAGTAACTTTATTAATCTACTAATTAATAAAAGCAAATCTGTTTTCCAAAGAATTCCAGCCCTATCAAAAAGGATATCAACTGACTAAACAGGCCAGTTTCGCTATTACACTATTAACACAAACTGTTACTGCATATTCTAGTTTGAGGTAAAATCACTGTTTCTAAAAAGATCTGAAAGCTTCTTTTGTCTGCATACATCAATAAATTAATGTTAATTGGTATAGGCAGAAGATTCAAATTATAGTTTCAAATGAGGTACGGTAATGTATGTAAATTGGAAAAGGAATGAGAAAAACACAAGTAAATTAGGTGGATACTCAATCACAAATATTGCAAATTAATATGAGAAAAATAGTGGAATTTAAGTGAAAATTAGAAAGTAATTTCTTTCTTCAGCCAGGCATTTCTCACACAGTTTTCAATACTCCACCTCCAAATTCCACATGATATGATCAAAACACACCAGATTGCTAATCATATTTCAATTCAGACATTTAGGATGATAAAATATCTGCTTCATTAGTTGTCCTCCACAGGCTTTAGACATTCAACCATTTTGCCATACTTCCAGAAGTTAAAAGATTGGAGGTAAAACCTTCCAGAAGAATTTTTAAGCCTGCCTTGGGTAAATTTAACTCATGTTCAAAACATTAAAACGCATAGTCTTCACTAGGTGGCACATGAATGTGCCTTACCAATCTTCAACTCATCCAAAATGTTCTAGATAATCCATAATCATAAGTTTGGAGGTGTAAGAGTTCATAGATTTGATAGTCAAACCTGTTAATGAACAGTTAATTAATTCTGTCTTCCTTCTCACTAAGTCATGTTCATTTTGGAGAAAAAGCCTCAAACTATAAAAGTAAAGTATTCCCCATTTTCATGCTGCATGTTTCAAGAGTTATAAGACATTGCCACAATGCTAGGTTAACACAGTTCAAGACACAAGGTCAAATATGCATAGAGGATGTGCCTTTCAGATCTATAGCACACAAATTGCATTAAGCTTCTGTTTGATTCCAAATCTGGGCTGATATTTGAGATGCTGTGTTGAAACAGAAACACGATTTGAAAGTGAATTTTCAGATTTTTTTTTTCTATTAATCACCTATTGAGTCAATCTTTGGGTCAATTTTGAGATGTGCAAACTACATCTTTTGAGAAAACAGAGTCAGAAGGTTTACCCTAAAATCACTCCACATACTTGACACAACACTTGATTTATCTAATTAAATTCAGAAATCAATGTGTGAATGGCTCTTCCTGCAGATCCATGGTGCATACTTAGAGTGTTATGGTTCTTTTTTCAGAAAGCTGTAATCTATATGTGCAGCAGAGACTGCATTTGTTTAAAAACCACTTGAAAACAGATATAAGGGAAATAAAAGAACCTACAGATGTACTTCCTTTGCACCAAGTTCCTTGCTGAAAGTAGACTTGTAGCAGAAGTCTAGTTCTCAGTCAAATTTTATTCTAAAATGGTTGCAATATTTCGGTGACAGACATTGCGTATCTTGTCAAGCATTGGCCTGAGACATTCCCAAGCAGCATAAAGGTAGGCAAATATTTTTATAACATTCTTAAGGAAATATAAAGTTTGGAAATTTATAGTAATTTATTGGATATTAAGCCAAAGGTTTCTTTGTAGTGATAAGAGAACAAGAGCTTCTCTCTCTTTCATAATTTTTCTGATGATAGTAAAATTTTGTTTTGATTCTACAATGTTTTCCTGCAGACCTCTGCAAAAGGCTGGGTGACACCAGTTCCAAAATTAAGTAGTTTTTTCCAGGTTGTCATCCCACTGAGGAGAGAAGGACACTCATGCAACTATCAAGGTATATGTATTAACAAAAAGAAAGGTCTAGAATGGAGAAGGGAACTGAAATGAGGTGTGAAATGAACATGATAAACTAGAGATCTTGCTTTCTTAGTCAGCAGTCTCTGTTAATTCATTGATAACAGGTAAATATTTAGGCAATAACTTGTCCTCTCTTTTATATTGGGTGTTGAAACTGTAATACAGTGATAAGCTTCATTCTTGTCTGTATGGTCTCATCCTGTATAGCATCTGGAGTGAGAGGCAAGAGCACAGTGTGAAGCTCCAGTGAGCTCTACACCAGCCAAATACCGTGTCCCAACACAGAATGAGAGAGGCTGTGTAGTAAGGTTCAAGTGGAGTAAACCTTGCCAGTCCCCCACTTAACTCTCCAACTCTACTTCGAAACACTGAAGTTGTCAGGGAAGCCTGCAAAATGAGAAAAGGTGTTTTATTTGCCATGCCTTACTTTATGAATGCCTTAATTGTGTAATTCCAAATAGAAGTGATGGTGTGATGTTCTCCTGTGTTTGCTTGCCGACAGAAGTGGTTGCTTGGGAAGAGCCTAAACTGCTCTTTGATGCAGATTTGCTTGTCAATTTTGGCTAATCATTTCTCAAAAAAATGTCCCTGTATTTCTAGTGAATATATCTTACACTTATTCTGGTACTCTCTTCCTTCAGGTATTTTCCTATTAGGAATGTAACTGTTAATCTAAACTATGGATACTTGCTTCCAAATGGCAGGGTCCAAGAAATGAGAAACACTATTCCTGTCATGAGGGAACAAACACTTAACCTGCTATAGTGGGAAAGTAAGTCATTAAGTATCAGCAGAAGGAAAAAGGATATTGTACTCCCTGTATTCATTGTCCAAAGACAACTAGAAAAAAGAAATTATCTATAGAAATGTGATAACACAACTCTGGCCAAATATGCCAGTTTTCATAAAGTGAACTCCTTTTATTTTGTGTCTGTGAAGAATTTTGGTATTATGACAAAAAAAAAAAAAAAAGCCAAAAAACAAAACAACAATAGAGGAAAAAAGGTATACTTCAGCCTAAAATGTTAATTTCTCAATATGAACACATTTAGAATAGACATGCCACTATATGTTTACCCCAGAAAGAAGAAACAATGGAAATATCTACAATAGAGAAAAGGTGTAAAATAATGTTTATTAGAGTGTTCAGGAATATCTCTAATGTGAAAAATAATGAATTTTGTCTCTGTGTGTGTGTGCATGTGTGAGTTCGGTATTTGACCTATTCTTCTTTAATACACTAATGTGATCTTTATGGATAATCAGTTATCAAGTTCAACTCCCTGTGACCCAAACTAGTGGAAACCTCTGGAAAACATTCACTAACAGCTTACACATTCATTAACTATTATCAATCAGTACAGTTTTACTTTTTAGCTGCAGCTATGAAAAATGCATGAAGGCAGAGATGAACTCTGGTTTGTGGCATTTGTTGTGAAGCCCAGAAGCAGCAGCAACTCGCAACCTATCATGCATAAAAGCAGAAATAACTTTTATGAGCCCAGTCATGTAAAGCTTGAATAGTCAGATTCATGAAATTCACTGAGATTTGGATTAAATTTAAACCATTCTATACAGCTCTACTTTTGATTAGAGCTCTGTGGGCAGTGAAAATACCCCCATTTGAATGGAACTTATATTTTTAAGAAGTTTGAATGTGCTAGAATTTAAATTGAGTTCCAAGCTTGATCTTAAAACTTACAGTGGGTCAATTTACATTCAGTGTTAAGGGGCAGGGCGAAGATAGCCCTTTTTATATTTTTATATTTTAGCTGTAGATCAAAATATATAAGGATCAAAACATGTTCGAGTTTTACTGTCTCCTTTTATGAAATTATGAAGCTTGAAGTACCCAAATGAAGAATGTAAGCTAAATAATAGAAACCCCATAATGTCCATTATTTTTATTTTTGAAGAAATAACAACAATAAGTCTTTTCCATTTCCACTTTTCTTTGCTTCACATTAAAAATGAGTTGCGTTGTGTTATATATATATATATTCCAGCCATTTATCTTTTCACTTTTCACCTGTGGCTCATAAAATATAGCATAGGTTTAGCAATGAGGGGGGGAAAAACATTTTGTAGATCAATTTGCATCACAAACTAGTAGCATTTCATGTTTTGTATGTTTAAATTCTATATAAGTATCAGCCACTGTGGCTTTCGCATATTTTCCATAGATGCAGAAAAAATCACTGAGGCTTAGAATTTATTTCAATATCTAAATAAATTCTCAGCCCATCATTCAGATGACTTGTGGACTGCAAATAAAGTCATAGAATGTGTGAAGAGATTAAATCACACATCGAGACTCCTGCAATGTATAAATATAAATACATACATAGACACACACGCACCCCCATACATACAGCTAAGGTTCAAATCCAAATATTTTTGATCTGAGCCTCTCCTTTGGCTGTGGTTCAGACTAGACTAGAATAGCTTGGCTTCTCTTCCCCAGATCTGCAAGCTTAAATCTCTAATTTGTAGGAAGACAAAAGCAGACATTCTCATAAATCTGTTTAAAGAAGAAATCTCTGGCAAGGTTCGACCATTTGGAGCCAAACCCTTGCAAAATAGATAGCACAATGTCAATTTTACAGCCTAGGCTTACAGTTTAGAAGTCTACTTGCATAACAGAAATTGGTTTTTTTGCAGGATCAAGACCCAGCTGCCAAACACAAATCCTAAAAAGATGTCAAGTGTTTTATTCTAAAGTCTACAATTTCTTTCACAGTATAAGTTTATACCTTTTTCTATGTTTTATGTCAAAACTTATTAAGAAATTATTATTATTATCATTGTCTGAAAATGCAGTCTTTTAAAAAAAAAATTACTGCTAACTTTTTCGAACACAGTATTTCAAAGTACAGGCTTACAACTTTTCATGTCTTTATGATTACTCATTTGTTAGAACACACCATTATATATGATTTGATTGACCTGGAGGGAATGCAGGAATTCATAACCTATGGAATTCTGAAAATACTAAACAAAAAATCCCTTAACCCCTTACTCTTTTAAAACAGAAATACATCAATTTCTTTGTTGACATTTGTAAACTTTCAATTAATGTTCTACTTTTCAGGAATATCAACTTTTCAAAAATTCTAATAAATTAAATAGGGACATTTTTTATTAATGAAATTGAACCTGTAGGATCTACAGAGGAAACTTTCTAAAGATAATTTTGTTGCTAATTTTGAAAAGTGCAATTATTTTGCAACTGTTTGTTTTTCTTAATAAAACTTAGATCACCCAGAGATAGACCACAACAAAATCCCTCTGAATTTGGTATTCAGAATTTTCTGCAGATTTACCAATAAGAAAATTTATTTGCTTGTCATGTTTGTCTTTTGTTTTCAAATGTTAAAAATGTCAAAAAGCCTAATTTGTATTACTTTTCATTTAGTAGGGGTTCATGGATCTACACATGAGATTTTCTGCTTAGGATATTTCACCACAGTTTTTTTACCTAGCCTTTATGTCTTTGCCACAGGATTCTCAAGAAAATCTTCATGATAATATTTTATTTTAAAATTTAAAGAACATGTAATAAGCAGTTTAGCAGCTGTTAATAGTTGCATAATATATACCTTTTCTCTACAACATGGTCTTTGTCTCAAACCAATAACTTGCAAAAGAGAGAAAAATGGGGATAATTGTAATTATACTAAAGCTGTTTACCTGGAGATCACTTGTAGGCTTGCATTCTTTGGGAAAGAAGACACACATTGTAACAATTGTGCAATAAGGTTGTTATATTTATGTTTACTGGCACTAAGGATGAAAATGTCTCAATGACACCAAAATACTTGAAATTAGAAAAGAATCAATATGTTCACATGCTAAAATTTAGCTGTTTTTATAGAGAACATCTTTTCTACCAAAATAGTACCCAAACACGTCATGTATAATGCAATGGGATTTGGGGGAGAATTTTGATACATTCTAAGATTTACACAATCTCAGTAATTCAGACAAAAGATATAATGAATCAGTAGACTGTCTTTCTGTATAAATGAATTACAGGACCTTTTTACAGTCTGCAGCTTAATTTCTTCAAAAGTCCATTGCTAGCCTCAATGCACCCTGGAAGAAAAGTCTGCTTTCTCAATGTTTTTTATTGTTCCTGAAGATATAATGATAAAAAGTATAGCAATATTTTGTAAGTGCCAGCAGTGAATGAAAGAAATCCAGTTAATTGAGTTGATCATATCATCTGATGTGTGATTCTTGTGCTTGTCAATGATGGCACATTTCTAGTATTTTCTAGTCAGGTTATTCTGAGACTATCATGGTTGCTTCTGCTTTCTTTTCTAGAGTTTGTTAGTTTGGCATTTTTTTGTTTGTTTTTTCTTTTGTTTTTGGTTTTGGTTTTTCTGCGGAGGAGGGTAAGTTGATCCTGGAACATTGGAACAGTGTTTTAGTCATCATTTGTACAAAACTTCGGTACGTGCAATATGTATCTACACTTTCTACATTTTATCAGTGTAGGAGCTGATGAAGTTAAGGAAGTATGGGCTTTGCTGGATGAAAAAACTTGTAGGAGCTCATAGCTGCACCAGGGATTACAAGAGAGATATGAGGGAGATTTAGGGGTCTACTAGTAGTAGAAATATTTGGATAGGAAATGCACATGAAGGGAAGGACAAAACAGAAATTGCACAGGGAGTTCTAAAAATTGTGAATGTTCACAGCTGAGAAATTACAGGGATATAGCAGGACAAAAATT
>VWYP01025821.1:0-33824 GCA_013400435.1 Pycnonotus jocosus | reverse complement strand
AAAAAAAAAGGCAGCAAATTTAACATAACCAAAACACAAATGCAGCATAAGAAAGGTTTCTAATTTCATTTCCCAAACCCCATGTGGTTGAGTACTTCCAAGTATATTCAACATCAATAATAAAACTGAAACACAGATGATTCAAATTACTACCAACTTCTCTCAGTTTTACAGGGAAGGTCTTTGATGTTTTTGACAGAAAATGTAGTGGAAGATTTTTGTTACAACTTAACTTATTTCTCCAGATTGGATAGAACAGGCAGTAAGACAAATGGAACAGAGTGCATGGTAATATTGAATACATTCTTGAAAACTCATTTTGCCCTTTGAGGTTCTTGAAAATGTCCTCCAAATGCACCCCTAGTGGGCATTCTACTACTCTTTTCTAATTAATATATTGATATGGATGTGAACCAAGTGGTGAAACTGAATGCTTCTCATATCCCTATTTTTCCAGCAGTCATGATTCAGACTAGCATTTTCATTTAGGCCAGCACTGATATTTGTTTCAGCTTTAAGAAGATATTAAATATTCTACTTTAATCTCCTCTTTTGCTCTGTGAAGAAATACCTTCATTCTGTGATACAGAATTTTATTTCATAGAATATTAAAACATTAATATTTTGAAACAAAACCTTTATTTTATATATACAGTGTCTGTGCTGATGTCTTTAGTTGTGTTTGCCAATGCAAATACTTAATGACAACACTTTAATTAGGATCACACTGCTAGTAGCTGACAACCTTTTGGTATTCTTTACGTGTCCTAGAGATAAAGAGCTATATCCTATCTAATTATTTTGGTTTTCAGATATTTCGACATAGTACTAAAGTAGGCTAAAACCAATAAAAATATTTTTATTGGTAAATGCTAAATTTTAATTGCACATGCTAAAAATGTAATATAAAAATATTTGCAAATTGTCTTGGCTTGGATAAAATGTAAAAGTACAGCGATGTTTCTTGTTTTTCAATAACATTTTCAAAAAATAAAAATATCTGGGTGACATAGGCCATGAAGGTGTCAAGGTATTTCACCTTCAGTTCACAAGACTCATTTATTGATATTGTGAAGTACTTTTGAAACTCTTTTAATGAAATCTTGTGAATGGTTTAATATATCATAGACTCTACTTGGAATAGATGACCTTTCATAAAATCTCTAAATCAGAGTCAAGATTATCAGCAATAAAATTTTACAGTCTCTCAAATGTACACGACACTTTACAAAAGAATAGAAAGGCAAGTTTGCTCTCTTGAAAAGATTAAAATCTAATGCCTCATCCTTTATTGACAAAACTCTAACAGACCTCACCGAAATCTCCAGGTATGGAGAAATCTAGAGGTAGCTGGGATATATTAGCAAACAGATGAAACATCTCAAAGAGGTGTAACATTTGAGGAACCTTGTGGGGATAACAGCTGATGTGACAAAAGACAGTTGGAGGTAATTTCAGAGAAATATTTTAGAGGAAGGTTGTCATGTCTGAGATGAATCGACACACACCAGCTGTGCTGGGAAGGCACTATTAGCAGCTATGTGATGTTGATCAGGACACAGAGAGGAAAAAATAATAATTTTGTTGACAGATCAGGACCCAGGAAATAAAAGTTCAATCTATTATTTCCCCTGCAGACTTCTGTGCAAGTCTCAGTACCAAAAGTCTGCCTTTGTGGAGTTTCCTTCCCAGATCAGATCTAAGCTGAACTGTGTGCATGTATAGCAGTTATCACAAATAAGATGAAAGTCAGCAGGACAATCTTGTTTATTATAGATGTTTCAACAGGTTTGGTGTTTTTTCTGTTTTCAACACCATGAAATACACGACATGACTGGGTAGCTGGGAAAATGAAAAAGCTGTTCAACATTGTCCAAATAGGAATTGCTATTTGCAGAGGTTTTTTTGGTTCATCCTAGAAATGATAAACATTTTGGCACTTTATTATGCCCCACACACTTAGATCAATCAGATATTATTAAAAAATCTGTTTCTTTGAGATGGGTTAAGCAAACTTCACCTGACTAGAGTATCTTAATACAATCAGACCTTTTCGATTCAAGTTACACATTCCCTGCAAATGCAGTTTATGTATTTGTATATCTCTATATGTCTGTATGTATCTTGATAGCTGCGTATCCCTAGGGAGTTTTAGCACTATTAAATGTAAGCTCAAAAGATTATATGCCCTAGTCTCCTGTTTTATTTTTATGTAAAATTCAGGGTTTGGAGCTTACTGTACACAGACACATTTTACATCATCCTGTGTGGTTATGTTCTATAGCCCCATCCTAACTTAACATCAGGGCAAGACCTGGTGCACACTGGTGTTCCCAGACTTTCACAAGAGGAGATCAATGGGTGCAGAGGGAGCTACGGCATGCACTGACCAGAGTCCCCAAACTTGATCAAATCATGGGAAGTTTAGCCTGCAGTTTGAAAATTCAATCCTATCTTATTTGAGATATGTAATAAGGGTTTTGGCTGAGCAATGTTTGAAGGATAAAATTGTCTGAGGTTTATTTTAACTAGATCATTGTTAGGAAAAAAGCTAATTGTAGAGTCAAGGCAAATGTGATAGAGGGGGTGAAAACAAGGGCAGTAAAGCTGACCTCATTTGTACACAGATTTGTATTAGCCAGCTGTAACAGTAGTGTGACTTTAAACACCTTTCCAAATGTCAGACAGATCCTTAAGCAGAAGATCTTTGCAAGGCTGTTGAACGTGGAATACTTACCAAATCCTTTCCCATCATGGCCGATTTCAATTGAACGTAGGCCGCCTAAATTTTTTGTCTTTATCTTGAATGTATCAACCTTTAATATAAAAATACAATTATTAAAAATATTATACCAATGTTTAGGAGCTTACATATATGTCTAGGTCAGTTCTGAGACCAATTCAAGTGTAATAGTAGAAATTCAAAATAAGTGAACCACTAATGTGGTTTATTTTCCTTACTGATAATGTGAGGCACAGATCCTCTCCTATTAGGTCTCAGTTTCAACACAAAAGATTCACTTTTCAACTTATGGTATGACAATCCCTACCTCTTTCTTGACTTTCATCTACTGTGAAAACATTTTTGGTCTTGTGAATCCTCAACTGGTATAGTCTTCTAAAATATTTTTAGTACATGATAAGTAAATAAAAATTCATGAATATAAAACTTAAAGGCTTTTACTACGTTAACCATTATTCCTCTCAAATATTATATACTTTAATTTAAAATTGTTTCATTGTTTCATATTGCAGAATTTTAAACATGAATTCTTTTTTCCTAAGACCTTTGACATCACTGACTGTCCACTGACTTAGCTAGATTGCTAACAGGATTTCTACATATCTGTTCTTTTTTGAAGGGTAATGGCACCTCCTGTGTAGTACCAGGCAAAAGGAAGTACTGTTCAAGACACTTTTTTACTTGCTCCTTGTGTCTGTAGGTAAGTAGATTTATTAACCTCCTCAGTATGGAAGACAATTCATGGGTAAATATCTTTATCTCACAGATAACCTGGCTGAAGAAACTCAGACTAATTCCAAGAAAAATGATGATTAATATTGCTGGAGATAATGAGGTAGATCTCTTAAGGGATATATTTTCACTGGAGTTCTAATTATTTAGTCATTACATTTCAATAACTCCACAAAAGATACAAAAAACATATATATTTCTTTTTTACTTAAGGGTAACAATCATTGTACTTCGTTGCACAGGTGGTGATCAAAAGAAGCAATTTCTTTGCCAGAATAACATGTTTATTAAATTAGGAGAACATCCAGCCAAGGTACTAGGACATCATGCAGAGAATTTGCATTCTTATGCAAATATCTGTATCTGAAGTAAGAGTCTCTGAATAACAGCCTAAAGCATGATGGATATCAGAGTCAGGCTGGTGTGTATGGTTCCATTTCATCTAGTTGCAGGCTTATACATTCAGGGATGCTCACAGCACCAGTTTCCACGGCAAAGTGAAATGATGGGATGTAAGAGAGTGATGTGTCCTCATGCACGATATTCAAGGTGTGTGCACAGCACAGGGCAGTGCACACACACGCACACACAGATGCAATGCATACTATGCATTTCAGAATGAGGAAATACATAACTGGACACCTAATTGGATGCAACATGAAGATATATTTGGGACTCAGGGGCAGAAGAGCAGTGGGGACAACTAGATACAATAGAAGTAAAATATTCCTTGGTGAATTTGGTGAAAAGAAGAAACACAGGGCGAGCTGAGGCTATGCCTCATGTAAACATGTGGAAAACAGAAAAAATATCTCAAGTTTTCTAAAGAACTTGCTTAGATTTAATGTTTGCTTTTCCAGTACAGAAATGGATGCAACCTATAAAATCTAAAGGTGTACTCACCTTTCCTCTTTCAAAGGGGTTTTGATGCTCCAGTGAGTGAGAGAGTTGAAATACCTCAGATTTGTCCTCATTCCCAAATAAGATAATATGCACATTGGCATCAGTACCTGCTCCCCTTTTGTCACCTGTGTACACTTTAATAGTATACTCTGTCAATTTTTTTACTTGACTTCCTTCTTTATTCAAGTTGTTATCTATGTCATTCTTCTGTTGCTCTCCTCTAATAACAAAAGATCTTGGGATTTCTTTCTGTATTTTGGGCTTATTTGCATTCACAGAAAATTCTCTGAAAAACAGAACCACATTTTATTTTTCATAAGTAAATAATACGTTAAATTTTAAAAATCCTATGAATTTGTGTGGAACAGCAAAAGACGGGTATATCTTTAAAATATCTATTGACAGAATCACACTATGGCAGTCACTTTAATTCAGTGTCTGGTCAGTGTTTTCAACTATTATGCTATAAAAAACATTACTAGCTTTACACAATATACTTACTCATTCACTTTAAATACATAGATAGGATGTTCCTTTGCAGCTTCTTGCACATGCAATTTTTTAATGTCCAGTTTGCAGTCTGCAAAGAAGGAAAGAGAATATAGTGAAAATGTTCCATTGCATGGCAAGAAATTATGTAGAGTGTTGTTGGTATAATGGTGGCATTCTTACTATATGAACACTTCATTTTTTCATTAATTCATGAATGCCAACAACTGAGTTGAAAGTGCTGGAACGACTACAAGATTCTTTATTTTGTTCCTATTTGTAAACTTCAGCTTAGAAATTTAGAAGTAAGCATTTCCTTTGTATTAGTGAAACAAAGGCTTGTTGTCCTCATTGTCCTTGGATGGGCATGCAGAAAAGATTCAGCATGACTCGGGCAGGCACATTTGAGAAGGAAGAGCAGAAATACATGTCCATTGCTTCCTTTTCTGACTGATTGACAACAGGATTGGAGCTCTATTCCATGTTCCACAAAGCGGATCTCATTAGGGTGCAGGTAGGAAGGAAGTTCAGCAGCTCACTGTATCTCTCTGCTGTTTGGGAAAGGTCTGATTTACACTCCTTTTTGAATTTTCTGCCGGGGGTTTCAGCTGCATGGCCTGAGTGTCTTGCCACTAGTTAGTCATGAAGACTATTCATTTTCCCTTCTCTTCTATTATTTGGAGCTTCAGCTGTGTTCAACAAACTGCATTTCAACCTCTTCTACTACTATCCAACTCCCTTTAAATATATCAACAGGATGTAATCAGGCTTCTGTGGAGTAATCCAGGACATGGTTTTACACTCATGACCTGACAAGGTAAGTGCATAGAGAGTCAGAAGATTCAAGAAGGGACCATGAACCATCTGATCTTAAAAACTGTCTGATAAGGAATGAAAGCATAAATGCACTAGAGAACATTGCTTGGACTGATCAGTCCTGCAGGGTACAATCTGACTTCAAAGAGATTTTATGGGGTTTGGGATTTCTGGTTCAAAGTCTTGGTCCAAACTAGTCTCAGTTCAAACAAGTCTAGTTCAATATGGACACCCTTACTCATCTGAAGGGTTTTATTTTCTAAGTAACTCCTTTGGAAGGAATATCTGTTGTACATCACAGAATTCACACAGAATTCACAGAAGTCACAGAATCACTAGGTTGGAAGAGACCTTCAAGATCTTTAGTCCAACCCAGCCCTAACACCTCAACTAAACCATGGCACTGAGTGCCACATCCAGTCTTTTATTAAACACATCCAGGGATGGTGACTCCACCGCCTCCCCTGGCAGACCATTCCAGTACTTTATCACTCTTTCTGTAAAAAACTTTTTCCTAATATCCAGCCTATATTTCCCTTAGCACAGCTTAAGACTGTGTCCTCTCCTGTCAGTTGCATCATCCTAATCCTCTCTTGATAACACACACAGAGGCAATGAGCCCAATGTCCCTCCTTTGTGAACTGTGTTTTCAAACCTGAAAAGGTTTGAAAGGATGGAAAAGTCTCTACTGTCATGCTCTCCGTGGTGGCCTTTGACTCCACACAATTGCCACATTCAGCGGCTGTCAGTCAGACAGATGGCTGCAGTTAACTTTCACAGCTGAAGAACTTTGGGAAACAAAAGCAGTGAGCTTCATGCCTTGCTCCCTGCAGCAACAGCATGGCAGGGCTGTCCCTCTCCTTCCCTTCCCCTCTGGAGCAGCTGCAGCCCCACACCATATCCCCCTGGGAGTGACCAGCCTGGGATGTGTTGGCCAGCCAAGGAGTTCGCACATGCTTACTGCCCAAATGTCACCTTAAATAATTGTTTGAAATCAGGTGCTGTGCCTAAAAGGGTTTTATAAGGAACCTCCAGATGACCAAACAACAAAAAAAAGACAGACAAACTGCAAACATAGAACTCTTGTTTCCCTAGAAAACTGTCTGAAAATGGTCAAATTTAGTGCATAGTAATGATTTGCAATTGTTATAAGTGTATATTATAAATTGGGCTTTTCCCAAGTTGTGTGCTATAGGATTAATAACTTTGTGGTGAGGATATAAGTTTTTATTTCTGCTACTAGTAAAGAAAATTAGATATAGTGGTAGTAGTTGATATAGTATGCTTAAAGTGTCTGTTTGGTTGGGATAACATCAAGCGAACACGTAAAGAAGGCTCTGCTATTGATATACCAACTATGGGCATCTACCATATGAAGAGAGCTGGAGGTGATAATGAAGACACAGCCAAGAAACACACATGTTCTAAAAAGGCAGACCCAAGGAGAGACCATGCAAAACAGTTCCTTGAATATGGAAACTAGTTTATAGAAAAATATGAATAAGCAAAAGATTATGCAATAGAAAGGATATTTAAAGAATGCCTCTGAAGAAGCAGTGTGGACTTGGCTGAATGCCAAGTCACCCAGCTGGCCTTATTTCCTTTTGTTTAATTTGTCTCCTAATTGTCTTATTTTTTTATTTTACCAAACCTATTTCTTAAAATTTACCAGGAAAGTGAACCTCATTTTTCACACAATTATACATGGCAAATTTCATTAACAGATTTCAAAAAACTTTATAATTGATTCTTTGAATTAGTAGCATGAGAGCCACTCTACAGATGAAGCAGAGGGATGTTGAGGTCAAGAAAATTTTAAGGAAGTTCAGTAACAAAACTTGCTGACTACCAAACAGAGGTAAAATTTCCCTCTGAATGTCATAGGGAGAAAACAGAATTGGGGGGCAAAACAGTGAAAATAATTGAATCACAGAAAGAAAATTAAACAATAGCAATTTCTTACCTGAGTTATAAATATTCCCCTAGATAACTTATTAGTAGAGCATGTATTAAGCACAGAGTAGAATTATATTCATCTTAATTTT
The DNA here is from genome assembly GCA_013400435.1 of Pycnonotus jocosus. Taxonomy (NCBI): domain Eukaryota; kingdom Metazoa; phylum Chordata; class Aves; order Passeriformes; family Pycnonotidae; genus Pycnonotus; species Pycnonotus jocosus. The sequence continues at coordinate 26,096 of VWYP01025821.1, read as the reverse complement.
CTCTTCTTTTTTCATGTATGCAAAGGAATAGTTTACTTTCTTCATGCAATAATGTTATAATCTTTAGATTCCAGGATTTTAATGTGTCAAAATGTTGAATTTTCTTTATAAAACACAACACATTAGAAAAAATAGCCCAAAGGAATTAATTAGGATTTAACTCTGGCAGTGACTTTTAACTTGTTGCCTTTAACAGGAGGCTAACTGTGTGATTTAGATGACTGACTTTAGAAAGTAATAAATATTTTACCTGTTTTACTGCTGATCGAAAGAACAATTTTTTCCAGTTCTCCCAAGTCAACAGCATCCACAATAACTAGAAATGACTAAAATAAAATTATTCAGTATTGTAATATAAAACCATGTTATTTAACTGTACTGGAAAATTTGAAAATAATATGTAGGAAGTACAAGAATGGATTAAAGGGTAAATTTTAAAATACTTTAAGATAGAGTACCTCATTTTTCTCTCCCTGCTGTACATTCTGCAATGTCTGGACAAGGGATCTGTCCCCTGTGTCACCATGAGTACCATATATACATGCAGTCATACGCACTAAATTTCTCTCATTCAAAATATTTCTTGAAAATACTGTTAGATGATATGTAACCACTGCAATATCAAGCAAAAAGAGATCTTGTTAAGACTGTGCACCACCTTGCATAGCTATTTAATAACATGGCATTCTACAGTCAGATGTAATTAAAATTCAAGCACTTGAAAATAATAGCAAAACTCTTTTTTTTTTCCAATTTTTCCCTCATAATTGTTTTGCCACCATCTTCCAGATCGGAAATTTGAGAGGTGAGGCTGGACCAGCCCAAAAGCGGAAGGATTGCATCTGAACCTTGGATCAGATCATACCATGGATAGCATCAAGAGAGTCCAATGTACAAAGGAGAGCAATTGAGGAAGATCAATGTAGGCAAAGGTAGGAGGGCTAAAATGCTTAAGTGGTGGTTCTTGTTTGGGCAGTGCAATCAGATCACAAGTATAGCAACCAAGCTTTTATCTCTCTATTTATTCAGTGTACTGAATATAATTGGGGAAAGGGGAAAGATTGGAAAGGGGAAAGATTAAAGGAATCCCTGCAAAGAAAATACATATAACAAAGGTAACATATACAAATGTTACAACTCCATTAATTTTATAAAATTCTAATTATTTCATAATATCAATATGAATTATAGCTCTCTGTTAAATGTATGTGAATAATCAGCTTAAAAGTAGCATAATAGGGTGCCTTTTCACCTTTTCAATATTTAATTGTTTTGCCTTAGTAACTACAGTAGTGAAAAATTGACCTTCTGAACATCCTGCCTGTGAGAAGAGAGAGACAGCACCATGTCATCCTTCTGGATTCCTGAAGTGTAAGCATCCCAGAGGTACAGTAAAGGGAAACTACTTATGTATATACTCAGCTGGAGGCCTCTGCTCATTAATGCACCCAAATGCACAAGTGTGCACTGCCAGATCTCGAGGGTCTGTACTTTATCAACTGCATTTTGATGGCTTCAATTAGCCATCAGCAAATGCTTCATCACAATCCCAAGCAGAATTTTTTTTTAAAAAGGAAAATATAACTGAGATAAAATACTAAGGCACTCTGTGAATGACAGAGCTGTATCTGAAATTTAACATCACATGGCTTCTGGTTATGGTGAGTGTGATTAGCTACTTTCCATTTCAATTAATACAATACTGGTTTTGCTTTTAGCTGAGAAAATGAAGAAAAATAAATTAGGTTTAGAAAGCTGTCAAAAAGCATATCTGGTTTTCACAGTAAATTGTGAGTAAATTTGTAAAGATCACTTTTAACTTCATGTGTACCACCTGCTGTGGAGCTGATTAAAGCTCTCTTGAACATAAATGGCAAAGATTTGGGGGAACCACTGTCCTAGTTTTTTTTTCCCTTCACTGGTTGCCAATCCCTCCTTAAAGATATCTAAAGCATGTATGGAAAGAAATACAAACCACAAAAAAAGAGCTATTTCATTAGTTTGTTCTTTTACCTAAACTTATGGATAATATAATACCAATTACTTGTTTGTGATTTTTTGTCTCTTGATTTCAGAATATTTGCAAAGAATAAAAATATTACCAGAAAAAAAAAAAAAAAGAAAACAAAACAAAAAAAAAAAAGGAGAAGGAGAAAAGAAAAGCAAAGAATGAGGAAATTATTCCAAGAGGTCAGTGATACAGAGCCAAGGTCATAAGGACTCCAGTCCCACCCCCTCATTATCACCCATGCTGCATCTTTGTCTCCTCACTTCTGTTTGCTTGTACCTGTATCCTGAATACTTCTGCATGTGACAGTGATCAGACCTTTGCAAGGGGTGCACTCATGTGCTTTATGTTAATCTGAATGGCCTCTTTGTTTCACTCTTGTGTGTAGGAGATGAAAGCCACTGAACCCTGTTCTCTACCCATACTGTGTAAGTGGTCAAGTGAAAATAACACCTCTAAGCAATATGAAATCTAAAGCCTAGATACAAATTTTAGATTTTCACTTGCATCCAAAATGTGCAAAAAAACCCCCAATCCTCAATCTCTGTTACTTCTACTGAGATTATTCACATCCTTCCTTTTGGATGCATTCCGAGACCTCACTGAAACTGGGCCAGAAGTTCCAATCCAAAGTGTGTTGGGGTAGTTCATTTCACGTCTACTTCAGCTCATTTTAGACAAGCTGACTTTCTTTTTCATGCAAATAATTAATCTTTTTTCTGCATAAAACCCAGGCCCAAATTATTTGAATTTTAGGCATCGTTATTTGGTCTGTTAATGAAGTTACTATTTGTTCCATCATATGGCAGCATTCAGTAAGCATTCAGTAAGGGAATAGGGTGGATTTTAGGTGAAATGATTTCTTTTATTTTACTTAACCAAGGTGACAAATGTAAGAATTGTTGAGCTAATTTTAGGAGGCATAAATATTTGGAGTGTATAAAGGTAATAAAGCTGAACCTTATATGTAGTTTTGAGCTGTTATTTACTGAGAATATTCGTTTGGAATGTGCAAACAAACAACAAAATCACTTAATAGTAAACGAGCTATAAAAATCATGTTGGTAATGTCAGTAATATGAACAGCTGAGGACTAAACAAAAGAGAATAGAAATATTACAATATAGCAAGAAAAGGATATTTCTTATTAAGTGTTCTTTTTAGCATACAATAATGCTTCTGTGCAATCAAGTGAATATTGCATTTCCCACTTTATGGTACAGAAATTAAGATGAGGAGGTAATATTTTCCTTCATACATTTTAAATTCTTATCCAGTCTCTATGAATCATTAAATAAAGACAATAAAAAATTTCTGTGTTGTTAAAGGTTTCTGCTGTAATACAAGACATGTTAACCTCCTGAACCACTCTACTGCTTTGAAGTAGATTTATACCTACCAGAAAGTGCTTCTTTTAATGGCCACTGTATAGGGAATTCAATCCATCTGTCTCCATTAGGAGAAAGAGGAAGTGTTTTATTTATAGTGAGACTAAAGGTATCCAGGGTTGATGTGTTCTGTATTTTAAAGTGACGAAGAGACAACTGGGATATGTTGTTTTCCAAACTCTGGAGGCCAAGTCTCACTTTATAAAGCGTTCCCAAATCAGATGGTAAATGTATCTAGAAATCAACAAAACAATGATTTACCCTCCAAACAGAGGTATACAGGTAAATGCATAAGTAGTTTGATTATTAGGAAGAGAAGAATTTGGCTGGAAAGGAGTCAGCACAGTCCTGGACCCATTTGCATCAATCTTGGTGCTAAAAGTCCCACTCACTTCAAAAGCAGATGAACCAGGTTGACTGTAGGCACTTAAGGACGTTTTAGCTTTATCCTCTGGGGGCATTCATTGTAATTGTTCTATCAAATTCAAATTACATACGACAATGATTTCTAATGCGAATAAGTAATGTTAATGTCATTTAAAATGATATGCATTATTAACTATGACTCTTTGTTGGGGAAAAAAGTAATATGCTTGATTATCATGAACTTGAGAAATCCAGGAATTAAAAATTAAATCTGGCACTCAACTGAAAACTTCAGCTCAGATTTTCTTGAATATTTAAACAATAATACCTCCAATATTTACAGCACTACATGATTATTTCTCTTTAAAAGGAAACTCAAACAAAACTTAAATATAGGCAAATCTATATATTATTTTACATCATATGTTATTTGGTTCTCAGTCTGATGTTCCACTTTGTTTTCCATGGAAACTGGATTTGACTTGCCGTTGCTTCCATAAAAAACCATAACCATCTTGGATATATTTTCTGACAACTTTTCAAATTCTGATTTTGTTTCTTCTTGATGCCTTGTGAAATAAATCCTCCATCTGCCTTCTGAACAAATAAAATGAGGAAAATAAAAAGGAAAAAATATTAAGGATGTTTCTGTTTTCATATATTAACAAAGCTATCTGATATAAAATTTCTAAGACATGCCTTGTTCTACATGGGGAGCATTATTTTATGAGCATGTCACCTGAGTATTGAGCAGCTCCCTGTTTATTGCCATTTTTTTACTATTACAAAGGGGAAACTATTGTCAGTACTAGTAAATATAATGACATATTGTGATGAAAATATTCTCACATTGTTATTTCAGAACTGATTAATAAAACAATCAGTGTAATGACAGAAGCTATACCTGAATTCATTTGCTCTCTTCCTAAAGGCCAGGCAGATGTACTCCTGCTCTCCTGGACTTCTAATTTAAAAAAAAGATCAAATTAATATTTTTGTAGAACAGTGTCTATATGATAATAAAGTCTGTATTCATGTCTAGTGAGGCAATTGACTGAGTATTATATCATTTGGATTAAAGATTCAACTAGGAAATATACAGTGTGATTTTCTATTTAAGCATCATCTAAATATCACCCTATTAAATAAACTGTCTCTAGGGCTGGCTCTTTACTAGGAAAATGCTAGTAACACAAAGATTCAAGTATTTTTCATTTTAAAGCATTTCTGTTTCATTTGTACAATTTATGCTCTGGATGAATGACTACTAATTGGATGTCTTTAATGCCCATTCTAGAGGCTGATGTTCCTCCCACAGATATTAGCCCCCATTGATTTCATTGGGAGTTAGTATAGATCAAAGATGCTTGTAAACATTAGGTAGTGACCTGAACTGAAAATAAGAAGACTTCTTTTGAGTTCCTAACCAAGACTGGATTTGCCAATTATTGTATAAAGAAACTCACAGGAATATTTGGTCCAAATCAATGAAGTCTAGTACAAACAGAACTAAATATTCCTCTTTTTTTTCAGAGAAGTTCTAACATACAAAGTAAACCCAAGCTGAAATTACTTGCTTTTGCACACTAACAGTTTCCTCCTTTTTTTCTGGTTTCAAATGATCAAAAGTTAGAGATCATTCAGCAGAGAAAATTGATTGAACTAGGATCTTCTTCAGTCTCAAGAGGCTATTGCTGGACAAGTGCCAGCAAATGCCCAGGGAGTTAGGAAGAAAAAAAAACCTAGAACATGTCCAAGGATTCATCTTTACTGTCAATTAATTTCTCTGAGAAGCAGGAAAATAAATACATCTGTCTTAAGTACATTTCTGGGCTTTGGTGCCTACTGATGTGGTTGGAGTGTGTTATGGTTCCTCCCAGCTTGCACACCAGAGTGTATTGAAATCCATGCTTGGGCTGAAACCATGACACTGGGAGGCAGGGAGGGAGGGAGGGTGGCTGTGCGTTCCCTTCCTGTCCTGACAAAGAGCCACAGGCAGTGGGGTCAAAACCGCTTCTCTGTGGCCTGATTACTCACAAGGTGTCAGTCAAAAGTATCTCCAGTTCCTGGCAAAAGCTGCCCAAAGAGTGTGGCACAAATCATGTAAATTAGTCATCTTGAGTGCAATGGATACATTTTCTCCACTGCTTAAACAGAGTTTTCCCCACTTCTTATCTCATTTTCACTCTGCCTAGCAAGTAACTGGCATTAAAAGCTTAAAAAATAGTTTGCAAGTGTAAAAGTAAGACTTGGAATTTGTAGAAAGGAATAGTATACATTTTTCTGGCATTTACACCACTGAAAATCTGGAGTAACAAAGCAGATATTATCCTCTGGCAAATAGTGGTTATTAAGTGGTACTAAAACACAAAGTGTTCAGACATACTAATTCCCTGTATAATGACAATGTTCCACTGGAATATTTTTAATCTACAACTTGTTTGTAGAAGCAAGTCATATAGCTGCATTCTCCAGTTTGGAATGAATTTCTTAGAGGATGATGGTTTGAAGATAGTGTTGACCTGTAACATCCAGAGTTACTGAGGCAGATCTTTTTCCATCACGTCTGTCTTTAAGCCATGTTTGAGCCATAAACAATGTTTCTGTCCCTGAAGATGCTGACTCTTTCACAATAATCTTCTCCAGAAGCCAGTCAGAGCCTCTCCCTTTTTCAACCACCATCCTTTGCAGGATACCAATATCAACTGCTTCCACTTGAAAAATATCCACCTGAAAAATTCAGAATCAGAAGTCATATGGAAACACAACCGTGTAACTAAATTATTGAAAATAATTTTGAAACATGAAAGTGAGATCAAGATGAGGATTTTTTAATTAATTCAATAAATGGAAACAGAACCAGAGATGATGAGTTTAAACATGCTAAATGTTAAAATAAAGGCTAAATACTAAGAAGTATTTATTCCCTTTGTGGTTCTACAGTTTACATCTAAACCACCTCTTTGCCCACACAGATCTATAAATTGCTTATGCTCACTTCATGAGAAGTATTCCTTCCCAAAATTGATGTTTAATGATCTACAGGGAACATATTTTAAACATATCTTACTCTCAACAAAATAGACCCCATGGGCTATTTCAGAAATTAAAAACAGGGAATGTGAAGGGTAGAAATGAGCATCACAGAAGGAATCTCTTAGGAAAGAATGACAAACTTAGTTAATCCAGATTTGGATTAATTTGTAGGATTAGTTTCAATATAAGTAATTGAATTTAAGGAAAAATATTAAATAAAACTATGTTGAAATAAGTTCTATTATTCTCTATCAGTTTAAAAAGCCATGATATCTTTACAACATTTAGAACACTGAAGTAAGATTCCTAAAGAAAATTGTGATATATCAGACATTCAACACTTCCACAATATGTGATTCTGGCTTTTTGTGAGAGTTACCATTATTTCCTGTTTCCTCTGAGGAAAAACAGATGTTAAATTCTTGGCACAGAGACTTTCCACATTTTTTGCTTTATAGATTTATGAATTATCATCTCATTTCTACTGGGGTTGTTAACTGTTAAAATCTAGTGTTATTTGTGATGGAATTTCCAGCCTGATTTAAAGATGCAGTGATGGTTTTGAGGGAACTAGGTAGCAATAATGATGAAAACTCCTGACTCCTGAGAAGACTTGAAATCTTCCCAGTGTAATTCACAGTGAAGTTGTTCTGCCAGAGCAAGAGGGCAGCAACCCTTAAATGTTTATGCAGAGATGAAACAGAGAATAGCAGTTCTCTTGCTCCACCAGTCACAGTTTCTTTCCTGGACAGGTTTCCGAGCTGAAGAACTGATGAAAGGTTTGTGTCACAAAGATGAGCCTAACCAGCTTGCACCTTAATAAGACACAGCATCAGCTCAAATATTGATCTTAAAATAGCAGATAATATATGACCATCCACTTTAAAAACAATCCCCAGAAACAGAAAAAAATTTAAATTTGTTCAACTTTTGTTTCTGATTTTTAATTAATATCTGTACATGTGAATTTGAAAGTGTGTGTGTGCTTGTGAATCACACCTTTAACAGTGTCCTAAAAATAATAATCAACCTGTTACTGATTACTCTCTAACTTGTAGACAGAAAGGTCATATTAGTCAAAAACTGCTACAATGTACAATCTAATCATCACATCTGCCTTATCACTCTTAAGTTATCATGTGAGATGGGGAAATGAGACACTGATATTAAGGAAAAATCTGAAAGAGGCACTTGGATAGCTACACTTCACAAGGAGTCAAGGTTATCAGTGGCTTAGTGAATTTAACAGCAGAGCAAATACATTGGAAGGCTGAAATTCTAGATGGAGGGCAGAACTCCAGGAAAAGAGACTGCTCTTCATGTTTTCCTTAGCTAAACTGAAAAAATTAAGGTTTAGTGTCAACACAACCATTTTATTTTATTACCTGTTGGACTAATTTGATGATTGAATACCGTTAATTTGAACTCTTAATTTACCTTAATTGTGGTATTAATTTGATCACTCCTTTATCCCAGCTTTAATTGAATTGGTAAAGTTATACCAACATGCCTGAATAAAATGAATTTGTTACACTCATTAAATAAAATGTATTAAAAATACACACTGTTAGGAGATGACTCAAAAACACAGACTGAGGTAAGAAACATACAGATCCCTGTGTCTGTCAGTAATAAATTATTTTAAGTTTACAAAATGTGAAAAATTATGCTGAAATTGCTGCTAGTTCTTGCAAATGATTATGCTTATATTAATGCATGACTCTTGAGGTTTAACCCCAGGCAGTATCCAAGCCCCACAGAGCTGCTCGCTCGCCTCCTCACCAGCAAGATGAAGGAGAGAATGAGAATCGTAAAAGCTAGAAAATTGGTGGGTTAAGATAAAGTTTACAGAGAAGGCAACAGCCATGCCCACGAGCAGAGCAAAATAAGACATGAATTCAGTGCTTCCCATGGGCAGGCAGGTATTCTGCCATCTCTAGAAGAGCAGGGCCCAATCACATGTAACGGTGACTTGGGAAGACAAACATCATCATTCCAAACACCCACACTTCCTCCTTCTTCCCCCACTTTCTATCCTGAACATGATGCCATAAGGTCTGGAATTTCCCTCTGGTCAGTTGGGGTCATCTGTCGTGGCTGTGTCTCCTCCCACCCTCCCATGCACCCCCAGTCTTCTCATGAGCATGGCAACCTGAAAAGCAGAGGCAGCCTTGGCTCTGTGTGAGCCCTGCTGAGCAATAACAAAACCATCTCTATGTTATCAACCCTGTGGTCAGCACAAATCCAAAACACAGCCCCACACCAGATACTGGGAAGAAAATTAACTCTACCCCAGCTGAAACAAGCACAATTATTTTATGAGAAAGCTCTTGACAGATACTTGTTAGAAAATTTACTTTTTAAGAGAAAAGAGTTCTCCAGAGAATGACTAATTTAGTGGCATGATCATCAGCATCTCCCAAAAAATCTGTTGTCAGTGATGCACTCTTGGAAAGGAGAGTTAGGAATATAGGAAAACTACAAACGTTCTGCTGGCTTCTAACTTGTCCTGTCTCTAGAAGAATAGTTGGGTGTGACTTGCACCCGAGTTTGATGGTTAACAAACTCCTAGTACTTATTAACTTAGTGGCTTAAACCAGGGGCAGCATGTGCTATAGGTTATCTATGACCTGGAGGATCCAGCCACAGATAAAAGCAAGTTAGTGTATATATTTTACACACAAAAGTTTTCCCAATTCCTATTTCTTATGAAAATAAGTATATTTTGATGGAATAAATATTTGTGAAAACTTTGATATTTGGTTTATGTTAGACACACTATCATTCATCAATGTGCCTTTTTAACAAGCTCATTTTAGAGAATGTAAAATCTCAGAAATCCATGGTCAAATCAGCAGACTATTCAAACATCTAATAAACTGCAAGTTAAGGAACTATTAAATAGACTAGAAATTGTGTCATCTGGGGTAAACTCACTTCACGGACAAGATTACATTTTCTCTTTATGTGTACCTTTGAAAATCTATGCAGTGTAATGAGCTTTATTGTAGTCAAGAGACTAAAAAAGAACAGAGAAAGAGCAGCAACTCTAATTGTTAGAGCTAAAAACAATTGGCTAGAGATAATTTATCTGCTAAATTTAATTCACTTTTCTCCTCTCAAGCTGTCTGCAAACAGAGAGATTATGACATATATTTCATTCTAATTTTATGAAATTCAATTATTATTAATAATTTAACAAATATTTTTGTACATTCATCTGAGACCACGGATTAGGCATAACATTTTCTAAATGCTTGATTTGTTGACAGGTCTTGTATGTCACATGATATTGTATCTTTTATTTGATTTACAAATTGGGACCTTCTAAATTACTGGAAGGTTAATTCTTCTGTAAAAAGAGAAAGAGAGAGGAAGAAAACATACAGAAGATAAGCAAACCTATAGAATATGAAATTTATCTTTATCATTTTCCCCTAGGGAAAAATGTTAATTGTTTTTTAGTTACTACTAGCAAATTAGGTTTGAAAAGAGAAAAGTCACCTTAAATATTGATAATAATACATATTGTCTAATTCAGCAGAGCTTATATTGAATTTTCTCAGAATATCATTAATGTAATTTGTATGTATGAACAGCCCACTAAATTTTCTTCATTAACATTGCCTGGAGTAAGAAAGATATTCTCCCAGTCTGAACAGCTAAGATTGACAATGGTAGAGCCATACATCCTCTGTGACCCAGAAGAGCTGCCCTAGCAAAACCAGAATTGATACTTTTCACACTTATTGGCTAAGAAAATAAGGACTAAAATATTTTTTATAACAATAATTCCAGCAATCCTTTCAGCATATTTAAAGTTTGGTTTTTTCTTAACTCCTTTTCAGATTTTCTTCCAATTATTTTTTTCTTTTCCTGGGACCCATGTTTTGAGCCTTTTCTTTGAATCTATGACCCAGTTTATTATGACTTTATTCAGTACTCTTCTGTGTCAGTGCTGGCAACATATCGCTGTCTGCAGCAGCTGCAATAGCTTTTGTAACAGAAGAAGCATTTGAAAAGTCACTGTGCAATATTTACATTTATAAATGCCAATCATTTTACAGGCTTGGTATTGAGGCTTGATGGTTGGTTAATGATGATATTCCCAGAAGAGCTGAAAATGGCAAGTCAAGACACACCATATGCTTCATTTCATCAACCTGTATGCACAAGTGATTTCCCATACTGCTAATGTTAGTATCATTTTAATAGGCTTTTATTGGAAAAGGAGTCAGAGTGTCTAGATAAAGGACCTTTTCCACTAAGCTTAGGGAACCTATTGATTTGCTGCCTGATTATTTTGATGTCATTTGTTAATCTGGAGAAACTCCGCTGAAAACAAAGGAGTTTTAACACAGGTAGGCAAAGTGAAGGCCCCCTGTAACACTGAGCCCAATCAGGAACAGTGTGTGAACATTCCTGGAAAGGAAGAAAAAAGAGAAAAAGAGCCCCTTCAGACTGTGGTCCTATGGGCTCTTCCAGTTGTGCTGAACAAAACCTCTCCACCCTGTCCAAATTGATGTGACCCTTGTCATGTCACTAACTTCTCTTAGATGGATGTAATCAACTTTTTAGGTGTGCCATCAGCACCAGCCACATTTTATTGAGGTAGACCAAGTGAAAACGCCCAAATCACTAAAGATATTAACTGGTTAAACTAGATAAACATTTGGACACAGGAAATGTATGTCACTGTGCCAGGAGACTTCACAGGTGGAAATACTGGGTGGTAAGCAGCAGTGATGGCAAGCACTGGTAGCAGTGCTGCCTTGACTCAGCTCAGTGGAAGGATGGACAGTGCCTCTGACTGTGCCCTCACTGCCTTGGAGTGTTCTGTGCAGATGCTTTTTAAAAATAGGGGTTTTCATGTATCTGAAAAAGCCAACCTTGAATTTCCTTCCAGAATCACATTTCTGCAAGCATACTTTTGTATTGTATTAAATTCTCAGCTATATATTAATTGAAAATTTTTATCACTGCATGAAAAAAGTAACAGATTATAATGAATGAATCATTAGAGGTTTCTGATAAACCACATTTATCATAGTTTATCAATCTTCAACAAGATTAGTGAAGAATCAGTGAAAGAGTAGGGGTAGTAAAAAAACCCAAATATATTTGCCCTGCACTGATCTTATGTTAATAAGCTTTGTATAACTGGAAAGAAATCTTTTTGAAGCAAATTTGTATGCACAAAACAGCAGCAGGAGTAAGAAAGAATAGGGGCATCTTATAACGATCTGTAGCTATGACCGTTCTGCTAACTAGTTAAAGACATTTCAACCAGACTTTAAGTTAAATGTATTTAATAAAATGCAAAAGGACTGCTGCATAGATCAGTATCATCAGCTGCATCCAAAGCTGTAATCATAAATTATATCAAACAAAAGAGATTTGAAAATCAAACCAAAACAACAACAAAACACAAACAAAAGACAGCCATCACTTTGGACAGATTCAATCCCATCTGATGCAGCCTGATTGTTGGACTGATTTAATAACCATCCAAGTTTGAGATCTAGTTTAACAGGCAAAAAAAATAAGATGAATGTAATTTTCTTCAACTTCAGTAATGCATATCGTATAATATTTTGATTAAGACCCTATAATCAAATATAATAACAGGATAATAAAATGTCTAACTTGTATGTCTCCAAGTACAGCTGTAAAAAGAGAATATTTTCAAGCACATTTCATTGCAGTGAGACCAGTTAATAAGCTTATGCTCTTTAGTATTTCCATGATTTATCTGGAAGAAAACAAGATTGCAGAGATTATGCAAATACAGTCTCCAGTTATGACACTTGAAAAAGTAGGGTGCTAAATTGAAGAGTACTCTGAAAAGATTTGTGAGAGTTAATAAATCACTGGAAAGCCTTCCTTTCAGTGAATCAAGCAGAATAATCTATTTAACTTGTCAAAGACATACTGATTTTCTTATTGTCATAAATACTGTCAAAGGCAGTAGAAATTTAGTGACAGAGAACTCTCCAAACTAGCATTCAAAAGTGTGACAAAATTCAGGTCCTAGAAGTTAAAGTTTGACAAATTTAGACAGAAAATAATCTTTAATATTTAAAAGAAAAGTATCCTTGAGCTTTGAAACAACTTTCCAGCTAGATTTAAACTTCATCACTGGTAGCCCATTCATTTGGAGTTAGAGATATTTTCTAAAGTATATAACTTGAACCAAATTTAATTTAGTTCTTGCTGCTTTGAGAAAAATGATTGAATATTTTATTTCCTGAAAAATGTACACTTGTATTAACCATAGCAATTTTAAGATTTTTTTATAAATCAAGCTAAGAAATTTAGCCGCATTTTATTTTAAAATTACCTTGTTTATCAAAATCCTGAAATGAACATAAAATTCACTTACCCAACTTGGCCTACCTAAAATAAGTCTATATAATAAGACAATTTCCTGCAAAGAAAGCAGCAGGTACTCTCTGAGGTTAACTAATTTCATTTTAAGATAAATGCCCAAATGAAGAGAAAACATAACCATCACTCCCTTTCTGCAGCAGATGCTTAAGCCATCATGTTAGAACAAATGTGTATAACACAGGCAAGTAAAACTGAGATGCATTTCAGTTTTAGAAATGTCACATGATTTTTTTAAAGATCTATATAGACAGAATGAAGTACTCCCCTCTTACAGTTAATTTAAGCATTAATTAATTTTTCCCAGTTTTTAAATTTTCGCAACAAAGTTTTAAATATTTTCTCACACTGCAGGAATATGTCAGGAAACCAAAATTAATTATTCACACAGCTGTAAACATTGGCCAGTGCTGTATAGGCGGGCTGGGTGATTGCAACGGGATGTTCTGGCTCTGTCCCTTATAAATCTCTCACTGACTGGGAAATGCCATCCTGGAGGTATTGATGAGAACTGCACATGACTCAGGTATTTACCACTGTCTCCTGGGGGTTTATAAAGCTTTAGTAATATTCTTTCTTTCTATGTTTCTCCTTGCAGTTTCTGACAACCTTCACCAGTCTTTCCTTCACTATGGTGGCATTCCATATTTTCTTATCTCCCATCTGATTAATCCTTCTGCTCAATGATTAAACATGTGTAACCACAAGTAGCAGTCCAGTGGCCAAGGTGAGCCCTCTGGTGCTGGCACAATCAGCAGCTGAACACTGCAGTGTGGTACACAGGGCATCTTCCCAAAGGAACCTACCCTCAGGGCCCCCCAGGAGCCTGCAGCTCGTGTCACAGCAGGTGACAGGATGCAGGGCCAGAAGCAATGGTGTCCAAGCTCCCTCCATGTACAGAAGAAGCCCTGAGGGAGTGCAAAGAGAGAGGGGTGCCACAAACAGAGACGGCAAAGGCTAAGAGGAAGGTTGAGGTACTTACTGCCATCTTTACCTCAGTCTCTAAAAGTAAAACCAGCTGATCTTCCAGCTGCCTGAGATGTAAAAACAGAGACAGGGAGCAGAATGGAGCCCCTACAATCCAAGGGGAAAGGACCAGCCACCTGCTCCAGCACACAGACACACATATGGGGCTGGATGGGATTCATCTGAGGGTACCTAGGGAGCTGGCAGAAGTGGTCACCAAGCCTCTTTCCATCATTTACAAGCAGTCCCAGCTAACCTGGAAATTGACTGAAAATTAGCAAATGTAACATCCATCTACAAGAAGGGTCAGGAAGAGGATCCAGGCCTGACATAGGTGCCAGGGAGGGTCATGGTTCAGATATCCTCAAGTACCATCACACAACACACACAAGACAATGAGGGGATCAGGCTCAGCCATCATGGCCTTATGAAGAGCAGGTCCTGCCTGACCAACCTGATCTTCTTCTATGACAGAGTGACCTGCTTAATGAATGAGGGAAAGGCTGTGAAAGCTGTTTAGCTGAACTTTAAGAAAGTCTTTGATACAATTTCCCACAGCATTGTCCTGGAGAAAATGACTGCTCATGGATTTGACGGGTGCACCCTTCTCTGGGTAAAACCTGGCTGGATGGCCAGGCCCAGAGTGGTGGTGCATGGAGTTACATTCAGCTGGTGGCTGGTTGCTACTGGTGTTCAGGGCTCAGCAGCAGGTCCAGTCCTGTTTAATAACTTTACTGATAATTTGGATGGGGGGGTCAAGGGCACCCTCAGTCAGTTTGTGGACATCACTAAGTCAGGTGGGAATGTTGATCTGCTGAAGAGCAGAAGAGCCCTGCAAAGGGATCTGGACAGGCTTGGGTTAGGGTTAGGGTTAGGGTTAGGCCAACTGCATGAGGTACAGGAAGGCCATGTGCCAGGTCTTGCACTTGGGTCTCAAAAACCCCATGCAATCCTACAGGACTGGGCAAGAGTGGCTGGAAAACCGCCTGGTGGAAAAAGACGTGGAGGCTCTGGTTGACAGCTGATGAACACTAGCCAGTGTGTGCCCAGGAGGCCAAGGCAGCCAAAGGCTGCTGGCCTGTGTCAGCAATAGTGTGGCCAGCAAGAGCAGGGCAGTGATTATCACCCTGTACTCAGCACTGATGAGGCCACACCTTGAATCCCGTGTTCAGTTTTGGGCCCATCTCTAAAAGAAAGGCATTGAGGTGCTGCAGCAAGTCCAGAGAAAAGGCAACAAAGCTGGTGAAGGGTCTGGAGCAGAAATCCTATGGGGAGCAGTTGACGGAACTGGGATTGTTTAGCCTGGAGAAAAGGAGGCTCAGGGAAGATCTCATTGCTTTCTACAACTGCCTGAAAGGAGGGAGGTTGGGAGAGAGGTTGATTGCAACCAGGTTGAGGTTGATCTCTTCTCCCAGGTAACAAGCCACAGCATAAGAGGAAATTACTTTGAGTTGCACCTGGAGAGGTTTAGATTGGATAGTCGGAAAAATTTCTTCACTGAAATTGTTGCCAAGCATTGGAACAGGCTGCTCAGGGAAACAGGTAGTCAGGGACATGGTTCAGTAGTTTCTTTAGCAGTGCTTGATCAATGGTTGGACTTAGTCTTGAAGGTCTCTTCCAACCTAAACAATTTTATTATTCTATGATGACTAGACACTAAACCTAGTGTTCATTTCTGTATAACAATAACTTGGACAACAGCCTACCACTGTGATTAATACATTTGGATCAATGACATTTGGCAACTATTTAATCATGTCAGGCATGCTTTCCATAACAGAAGGTTTATCTGCAGTCACAAAATAGCAGCCCTGTCAGTGTGGTGGGATGTGGACTTTACTGGCTTCCTACTTGCAAGCTCAGTACACTGCCCTGCATTCTGATTCTTAGTGTATCCTGGCACACATAGACTTTTTCTCAAAGTATTTCTTTTTTTAATTTTCAGTGCTTAATCTGTGAGTACTGAAACTGAGCACCAACAGTCACCTATCACTGAAAATTTTTGTATGTGCTGCAGTTACCATGGCACCAACCTGAGCAGTTGATGTCTAAATATAGGGCAGAATAAAGAATATATCTTTTCAAATACTAATAGAATGAAGACAAAATTTTCAGAGAATTTAGTAGTTCTGTAATGTGGAGTACTTAAAATACTGGCCAATTTCATAAAACCTACATTAAAATACTTAAATATCAGTCATAACATATTCAGTATACTTTACTGGCTTTGATGGAACTGATCTGAAAAAAACGTTCTCAAAGAGGGAATTTTTTGGATAACTCACAGCCAAATGACAGAGCATGCAGCAAGTCTATCAAAAGCCATACAAAGAAGCATCAAGAATTTCATTTGCTGAAAAGCACTGAGTGTCAGAAGCAGCATGGAGATACTGTAAGGATTTTACACAACTGGGCCCTGTTTTTCACAGAATGTCTGCACTGAGTATACTTGGTTCAAGAAACTGCTCATAAGTAGGTAACATCTATCAGGCTTCAACTGACTCACAACGCACAAATAAATACAATTAGGATTTCATGAAAGCTGAACTGCATGAAGAAGTGTGCTGAGATTGTCTGTGCTCACAGCTTTTAGGAGAACATCAAACAAGGCATCAATGTCACAGTAATTTGAAAGAGTGTGGTTCTTGCAGGACAAGTCTTCACACCATTTTTATGAATACATCACCAGAAGCTCAGCTCTCAATGGTGACAGTGCTGCACTCTCAGGATTGAGCTACAGGGTCTTACTGGTGAATTAATAATATCACACACATTTCTTTATCTCCAGGTTCTCTGATGATGTCACAGGTGTAAGGACTTTGGAAAGGCACAAAGCAAGTTTTCAGATATAAGATGCTAATTTACTCTTTTACTATCATGTAACTTAGCTCATGAAAAGAAAAAAACCTGTTAAATGACAGAAGAATATCTCCAATCCACTGCAAACTTTGCTGAATATTTAAACATTTCTATGTATTTCTGCATACTTAAACTGTTGCTTGTAACAGCCCTGACATTCTGTGAGACGAACACCATATTTTGATGTGATTTCCAACAGAAACACTGTTCCAGTTCACTAGCTGTTACTGTATAGTCAGGGGGAAAATTATTGCAAGGAAAAGCACATTTTAAAATGTCAGAACAACTGTTAAGATTCCGAATGCAAATAATGCCTCTTATGCTCCAAATCCCCTAAACCACCAAGTGCAGACTTTGACTGCAGGGGTGCTTGGCACAATATGTGGTTGGGTTGGTAGAGAAAGACATTCTACACTTGAGAGTCTTTTTGGAGATTACTTTTAAAGGGAAGAAAACATTGGGAAATTTCCAAAACATATAATGAAAAAATACTGCTGCATAAGCAGGAGCCTTTCTTGCAGAATAATTTTCTACTTTTCAATTAACCAAATACCTTTATGTTCACTGAACAAAGAGTGAATCAAGACTTTTATGTGTTTCTCTATTACTTATCTACAAGCAATTTCTTTTCGGAGTTCTAAAATACTCCTCTGCTGATATCTACATTTAGAAATATAAGGATACTGTATTATATTCACACGCTGCTCCTATAAAATGTTAAATAAATAATGAAGAGATGGCTACATGCCAGATCTGCATCTTACTCTGTAAGAGAGAAAAATTCTGAGCTAAACCGAAGTAGATGCAAGTACTATAAATGTACTTTTCAGGTTATAATTCTTTGTGGTTCACTTCTGCTTTTTTAGTCAACATTTCCAGACATGCATCCCTGGTCCCTCTTCATTAAAAACTACCAGTCTAGAAATCAGATTGCTCACTTGTGGGACTATGATTTAAGGAGAAATACAGTACAACTTATATTAAACTAACTTTACTTCATGAGGACAAAAGGACCTGCAGCTCTAAAATTCTGTTAAATCAGCTTATCAGCAAAGCATAATCTGAACTTCAGCATTAGGGAAGACAAATGTGACTTTATCAAAACTGAGTAGCCTTATCCACAGTATTTAATCCCTTACAAATAAAGATTTAAACTCTCCAACATTTCTTATGAATCAGTATTTCAAGTAAGTGAAATCCAGCAATATAATACCCACTTTCAATTCCCACTGAATTGATGAGGCTGAGGGTAGTTAGGAGCTGAGCTCTCTCTAATCATGCATACCATGTCTCTGCTTTGGCTGTCAGTCTAGGCTGATTTAGAAGCTTGCATCCTTAGAGAAACTCCCTTTTTTTTTTGGCAGCCAGCACCAAGAGGAAAAAAAAATAACTTACTAGTTGCAAGACACTGGTGGATTTTTTTTCCTAAATTTTAACTATTCCAACCCAAATTTTCTGTAGCAAATGTTTGTTTCAGAATCTTTATAAAATTGCTTCAATCCTTAAATTTGTTTTCAAAAAAGAGTCAGAGTACATACAAGCAATTTGGTTATTCCATGTTTAAAATATCTTGTGGTCTGAGAATTTCACTTTCTCTGTCCAGAGGTGCTGACAGGCACAAGGTTTTATGTCAAAGATATGCCTTTTGCTGTAAATCTACCCATGTTTCTGCAGCACATTCAGTACCTAAATTCCCTCCAACTTCTGTTTATACTGACAATGCATCAAGGAAATGCATCTCTGGCAGCAATATTGGACCTTGACTGCTCTATGTCTATGAGCTACAAGACTCACCCCCTCAAACTGAATGAAAGACCCTCCTGGTACACCTAAGATAACTGTGGAGGGTAGTGTCTGACAATCTGGAGAGAGACCAAAAGCCAGACTGAGGGGTAGAAAGTAGAAATCAGGGAAAGGTGCCATAGTCTGAAGAATGGCATGGGCAGAAAAGAGATATTAAAATTTGAATATAAAATTGAATACAAAAGCACAAGATATAGCCACTTTATCAGTTGTCAGTATTGCTAGCATCAGCTGCATAAGAATTGGTATTTCCCACATAAGGTAGAGATGTTGATAGACACACACTCCCTCACAATGCTGTAAACTAGGCTGTGTAGACTTCCCTATTCCCATTAAATCCACATTAATTGGGCTGTGTTCTAAAAGTGAAAAATATCTTGCAGAACTTATAAGTATACCTTTCCTTTAGTGAAATTTTCATCTCCATTTCTAATTAACTTTCTTCTGCCAGTATCTCCCAAGGAGCCTTGTAGCATGACGTACACATCTGCATCTGTTCCTGACTCAGGGGTAGCTCCCGTAGTAATGTAGAGAACATACATTTTCACTGTGGGGGAAAAAGAGATCAAAGATTTACCAAACCTAAACCAGTTAAAACATATGCTATTTAATAAATTACTTCTATTATTTTTTCATTTTTCATCCTATCTGGAGTGATCAGAAGACCAACACATATTGTAATGCTTGGAAAACCACAGAGATGCATTGTAATTAGAATTTAAGAGCAACTATTATAAAGAATAACAAGCTAAATAATTTGAGTGGGCCTGAAACACAGGCAGAAGGGAAAAAAAAACAAAACCCGAAAAACGGGTAACAAATTGGTACAAAAGCATGTAAATAATACTCTGTCATCTCTTGTATGCATTTAAATACGTGACACTCCAATGAAAAAGTTCCTAGGCTGTGGATGATACTAAATCGCTCAACAAGTACATCTGTGCTCAGAGCCTCATGGATTCTGTCAGGAAGAAAGTAACTTTAGTATTTCCTCTGGATCATGGTCCAGTCAGTGGCTGTTCACTTCTCGCTGTACCAGTTGGAGTTACTGGCCTTAGGAGAGGAGATGACATGTGAGAGAACACACATGTGAACACATGACCCTTCAGCTGAGCACTCCTTGGAAGGCTGCTTATGTAGAATACCTGGTGGTACTCCCGGAGAAACGCATAACACACTGGTGATATGGCCCCTAAAATAAGAAAGAGATCACATCCCCAAAACATTCAATTGAAAAGCAGAAAATAATGGGGGAGAGGTAAAGAAAAAGTACCTGTCCTTTTTTATATGCTTCTCAGAAAAAGGAGCAGCATTTTTAAAGATTTAAATATCTGCATTCTTCCAGAAAGAAATAAATCTAAGAAGTATTTAAAAGCAAAGAACTTTATCAGTGAATTTCCCATCAATACTTTCTCGATCTCATATTCAAGAAGCTTCTGCCTAAGTATTTTGTTTGGTACTAATTTTGAAAGCACAGCAAAAGAGGCAAGAATATACCGATTATATCTGTGCTTGATCTAAACCCTTCACTTCTTGAGGAGCCTAGGATATTATCATGGTACAATATTCATTTAGGATAAGAGATCTTCCACTCTTCTCTAACTTTGGTTATAGAACATCATAAGAAACACAGAACAAACTAAAAATATCCAGTCTTGAGGGGGCCAAGGCACAACTCTAATGGAGTTTGATGACATGCAACTGCTAGGTCACAGAAAAAGAATGCCTGCAATTCTTGGAACACAAACAATGAGATCTGTTTGGGCTGGGGGGACATGGATCTCCTTGTCTGAAATTACTGCACAAGAGTTATTTCCTCTATTTCCCTTGCTCAGTCTATGAGAGAATCAGGTCATATTATTGAGTGAAAACTAAACTCTGAGTACTGTTCAAAACCCTTTTAACAGTTTCAGTGCCATATGCTTGCTCTCTTACGTGTCACAAACTGATACCAGTCAGACAAGTGCACAATGCTCCATTTTAGGATCTAAGAGGCTGGTTTTAAACACTGGAGTAGACTGGACGTAGCCATGCATCACCAGGCAGAAATGAACAGAAAATATCTGCTAAATCCTTTGGGCTGCTCTGAAAATTGCACATTGTCACTGACCAAATCTCTCCCAGGGTTTCCAATTTGTGACAAACCTGCTGGAAAAGGAGACCCAGCTGTGAGAACTGGAAGCTCAGTCACTCTTCCTCCTTCTTCATCAGCAAAGTTACGACAAAATGGGAATTCTAGAACATTTTTGGTTTCTCTGTGTTGAAGCTTTATCTTAGCAAAGACATAAAAAGAAATAACTTCAGCATCTGTTGCACTCTAATGCAAACTGTAGCTAAAGACAAACTATTAAACAGCTATGACACATCATCTCAAAATTTTAAAATCAGAAGAAATAATTTTTTCTAAAATGTTTTTGAAAAGATCCTTTTAAATGAGAAGGAATAAATATCTTTCCCAATTAAGGGTAATTAAAATGTTTTCAACATTATTTCTGCAGAGACTGCAGTGAAGGAAAAAGAAATGAAATTGTTCAAAAAGTTTCCTTTATGTAACCTATTCATCCAGCATATGGAAGAAAAAGAAGTGTTGATATGGGGACATTTCAGCTTGTGAGAAATGTCAAAATGCCACAATATTTTTCAGTGCAGAATGTTTTCTTATTCTAAGTAACAGGAGAAAGAAGAAGAAGGGAAAAACTGAAATACAGAAATTAAGAACGCTTTCTGACATGTATATATATCATTACATATGTATCACTTGAATATATAGACTTTGATACTAAGTAATTTTAATGTCTATGAAATTCTGTGTACAAATAAGAAAATGGTGATCCTGAGCTGAGTATCTTGTCCTTTCTGTAAGAAGGCATATTTTAATAATGAGATATCATACACTATGGTACTACCAGCTGCACTGAGATAAATTCCTGTTTTCTGAACTATTTAAACCTGGACCAGACAACATATTTGAAAATACTTTGTAGGAAGTAACTCTGCTTTGAAAAGGGCACATATAATTCACTCATTCAATTCTTTGTGACCCAACTCACTAAAATGTCCAAACCTTTAAGCCAGTAAGAAAAACCAACTTTGGTTAGGAATGTCACTGGATGGTAGCATTATTTTGTCTTCAAAAGACTCTTAGTATTTTCCATTATGACAGACACACTGAAAAGAGTTTTATAAAAGCACTGTGAAGTATTATGCTAGCACAATTTTCCTTTCATAATAATATCTACATTCCTGAACAGTTTATTGAAACTCAGATTTCATTTACTGTGTTTTATGTCTTCAAGGAGTGAAAGAAGCAAAATGAAGATGCTAGCTATTACATGCTGCAGAAATAAAGAATACTTTCATTAATTTTGTTCTAGGCATTATTTTATAATGATTTCAATTTTCTAAAAACTCAGGATTATTATTTTGTAGTTATGGCTATAAGAATGAAGTCTGAATCTAGATATGGAATTCAACCAACTACACCTACATTTACTTTTGATAGGAGGGGGAAATCTCAGACTCTCTGGAGGTGCAATCTTGTAAAATCAAAACAAAATAGCATAGAAATGACCATGCTGATTCTAACCAGCAGTGTAAATACACTGCTAAGCTGTCTTTAATAATAGATATTACCCACAACCTCCAATACCAACCTGGTTATTTCATATGAGGACTCGGCCAGTCCTGCAATAAAAAACCACAGAACAAGAGGAAATGCCTTTCTAAACCTCACATAATTTGCATGTATCCTAAAGCAGGGAAACTTATAATTTCTTTCTCTACCTCTTCCTACCTAAAGTCAATGTGCATCTTTTCCTTACTTATATAAATTTTGCTGATTTCTCTTAAACTGAGCTTTGAGTGATTGTTCTGAGCTAATGAAGTAAAGCAGACTAATAGATGTCACTCTTTTCAACTGCCAAGTTTCTGTTCTGAAATTTTTGCTGTGATTTACTGTCTCCTACAATATTCCAGAAGCAGTCTTAATTTTGATAAATTTGTTGGATGACTATTTCATCTGGCTATGAAGATGAAATTAACAACCTGCCTACCATTTCAATGTCAGGGAGTTCAGCTCAGTAATACCATTTATTAGAAAGGAAAATTATTTTTTCTCTAGTTTTTAATAAGAACAAAATAGAAACATTAGTGGACAGAAGCATGTCTGCAATTTTAAAGAAGATTGCTCTCCTTTAGAATTATTTTTATTTTGCCAGCATAAGAAGATGACGATATTTTTTCGTATAGTGAAATGCCACAGCAATTTCAGTGTGATGTCAGATTTTAGCTGGATATCAGAAGAAAGATTGTCACTTTTGCTATTCACTTCTTTTTTTCACATGCCAACTTAAAAGGCAGATAGTTTCATCAAAATGCATTTCTAGTGTCTGCCTCAATTATTTGCCATGGATCACTGAATCTACAACATGTAACAGCCAATTTGGAGTTATGTAAATACTGCAATGTATGCCAGTGAGTACAGTTCTGAAAAGACAACACTGGATATGCTACAGATGATGGCACATCTGTATACAGGTGGCACATCTGTATATATATGGCTCTCCATAAAATCATCCAAGTTTACAAGACTTTTTTGTTATCCATAGCTATTGTGGTGTTTTGACCAGTCTCTGAAGTTAGCACTCTACAAGAGTTGCAGCTTCTGTAAATTAAAAATTTAACAATCCTAGACAGGGCTTAAGACTGGAAGAAATAACAATAGAATATGGAAAGAAAAAAAAATTATATAATAGAGAAACAATAAATAATTGCTTTAGGTTTTAGCTTTTACCTCACGACAATGCCAAGTCTCTCCTTCTCCAGCTTCTTCAATTTCTAAGCGAACTTTGAATATAGTATTAAATTTCTTACTTAGTTCAATAGAGGTCTCATAAATCTGCTCTTTTTTAAGGGATCCTTTGGGGAATATGACTGAAGTACAGGTTCCTTTTTCACCACATACAGTTAGAGACATTTTAGGGTTCATGGAACTAGAAATATCACTAGTTGTGACATGGACATCCCAAGTCCCTGTTGAAATAAAACAGAAAAAAAAATTAATGTGTTTGCTGAATATCCAAAATAATACCTCAATTTGTAACAGGCTGAGTTAGTGAGTGACTAGCAACCCACTCCCACCTTTGTACTGAGCTCAAATATTGGCACATAACAGGTTCACTCTCTATCATTGATTTAGTGAAAAGCAAATTTGGCATCAGTCCTTTCATCGTGGTAGCTGATACTTTAGAGATGGGCCAGTCCAAGAGCAATGTGCAGATAAGACTGCCAGTTCCACATTAGAGACTTGTGAAGAGCCATGACAATCTGTTGATTTCTCCCCCTGCCCCTTATAAATATCTCTTGATGATTTTAGGTGGTTTTTTCTCACTAGTCACCATTCAAAAGCAGCATATTTTTTACAAGATACTACTGGTTATCAGGTTTTCCTTTGGTCAGGGAAGGGTATATTTTCATTTTAACTTTTGGGGGGTTTACTTAAATGAACATGTTAAAATTTGCTCCATACATGCTATAAGAAGATGGTGATGAGATAAACTGGTTCAGAGCTTGAAATGTGATATTTTTACCACACCTCCCTGCATTTATCACGACAGCAAAGTACAAAACTTTATCCATTTCCTTTGTGAAGAAATAATGTTTACTGAGAGATTAAAAATAGTCCCATATAGCATCACATAGATTTGTCTACTTTAGGGACTCAGGAAAAATTCCAGGAGAATTTTTACTAGGTCTTTTTGAAGCATTTAGTTACTTAAACATTATAGATGAATTGACAGATCCCTGGAGGCTCAGAAGGACTGCAGACTGATGCCAGGTAGGCTCCTAAGTAACTTCTGCTACTTTATATGGAATGGATATCTGGTTAAAGCTTCAATCAACAAGAGAGTTTTGAAGATCAGAAACTTCTACCCATCAAAAAAAAAATCTCCCTGATTAAGCTAGTTTTATTATTTTAATTTGTCTTAATTAAGTATATGGAAAATTCAGGGTTTTCAAAGTCATGGTTTCAATTTTAAAAAATTTTGAAAATTGAAATTTTTGGTCATCTGGGCTACTGCAAAATTGAGCAGAATTTTTTAGTAACATGACTTAGCTCTGTTTATGCAAAGTGAGACAAAATATGGATATGACAATTTCAAATAGCTGTTTTGTAAAACAGGTTGTTTTACTTTGAGTAATGGCATCACAGACTCTCTGAGTTTGTGTCCACAAATCTCAGCTTCCTACCTTAGCTTCAGAATGCTCAGTCACCCCAGCTTTCTAACCATAACAGGAAAGTCTTTGTCTCCTACTATAACTAATGCAAATAAAGCTTTATTGCTTTAGATCAGGTGAGGATCTGTGCCATAAATCCAGCACTTGTTGACATAAAAATTTAGTACTTACCATCTGTAAAATAATCTAAAATAACTTCAGTGTTACAACTTCATGAATAATCCTAAATCTATTTTCATGCCTATGATCATTAAATGTAAATGAAACCAATGATATCTGGGAAAAAAATGAAAGTCAAAATGAAAATTTTTCACATCCCATGTGAAATAATCTAGGATAATTTTGCCCTTTAGTACTGAAATACTGTGCCTTTAAATTAGCAGTGCATAACTGAATGGAAGGACTGTTGAATCGTCCAGTATCATACACTGCTATAATGCATAAATTAAATTGCATAATTTCTGAAAAATTTGTTGAGATTAAATTTAAAAGCAACTTTCTTCCTTCTCCTTAGCTGAGTATAAAAGAGTGTATTGGGCTTGCATGGCCAGGTTTTGGTAGCAGGGGGCCTTCAGGGATGGCTTTTGTGAGCAGCCATTAAAAACCCAGCAGAGCCAATGCCTGCTTGCTCCAAGACAGACCCACCCCTGGCCAAGGCTGAGCCACCAGTGATGGGGAGAGCACCTCTGGGATAAGATATTCAAGAAAGTGATAGGGAAAGACCTGTACAACTGCAACTGCAGAAGAGTGGGAAAATGCAGGAGAAACAATCCTGCAGTTCCTCAGGTCAGTGCAGGAGGATGAGCAGAGACTCCCCTGCAGCCCATGGGTGAGGTCTTTGGTGGAGCAGAGATCCATCTACAGTCCCTGGGGGATCCCATGATGGAGCAGGTGGATGTCCAAGCGAGGATGTGACCTCATGGAAGCCTGCACTGGAGCAGATTCCCAGCAGGACCTTATGGCCCCATGGAGAGAGCCTGTGCTGGAGCAGGTTTACTCCGGAAAGGCTACACCCTATGGAAAGAACCCATGCTGGAGCAGTGATG
>VWYP01025819.1:54018-72158 GCA_013400435.1 Pycnonotus jocosus | reverse complement strand
ATTTACAGGGTTTCAGGCACTGATGATAGCTTGTCTGCTTAGTTTAAAAGAGCTCTTGATATAACAGAACCTGACACTGTTTACTTCAGCCTATTATGCCTGCTGCATTCACTGAATGCTTCAGTGGAAAAGAAAAATCGAAAGAAGGCTACTCATTGTAATGCCAGCTGCTTTTTAAAAAAAAGGAAATCAATTTTTGTTTGAGCTCAGAATGTACTCAGCAGGCCCGGAGTGACCCCCACTTCTGATGTCAACAACAAAAGAATCTGCCTGCATTTTCCACAACAATCACAAAACAGCCAAAGAACACTCAAAATGTGAGATTAGTTTCATCCTATTTTATGTTCAAATTGGTAACTACTGATACAGACAGTATCTCAAATTTGACAAAATGCTATTTCACAGGTTGCATGTAGAAATATGATGAGAATCAAGATCATTTTTGAGCATATTACCTCATTAAAAATTACTTGACAGGACCATTTTAAGGCTGAAATTAAGTTACATTTGGTATTTATAGCTGGTATCACAACGACTGTCTGTACTGACAATTCATTATTTTAAGGCCAGTTTGTTTCAAATAGAGTTATGTAATTATAACAATGATCAGAATGTTTTGCATGTTCATGACAGCCCTACATCTGTGTCATTTAAAATTTCTTGCTTCACTGAATATCAAACCAATCTCTTTCTCTTAACATAAATTTTTATATAAACTTGTTTGCATAGTATGAATGAGGCTGCATAAGTCTTATCATAAGACTATTATCATTACATTATCATTACTATTGTAAAATATACTCTTGGCAGTGTAGCCAAGCACAGACAAAAATCAAGGCTGTGCTGTGCTAGGGTATGTAGAAATGCAGATCTGAAAAAGCAGTCCTTGCACTAGAGACTTTATAATTTAGACAGCCAGCAGTCAGCAAAGCTCACAAAGCTCCTGGATCAGCCGGCTATGTATCTCTATTCTGTGGTGTTTACTAAACTCATAAAGAAAACAATATAAAAGCTAAGCCCCCATCACCACATATCTTGGCTTCTACACTTTTGTCAGGTGTTTCTGGCTAGGTTAGAGAGGTATCAAAACACTTCCAGCTCTGGAGAATCTTGCCCAGAAATGAGAGAAAGTAAAAAATGCAAAAACCCCAATTTTTTCTCTCATATTCAGAAAATAATGATTTTATCACTTTATGCCTTTAAAGCTCCATGCAGTCTTTCCAGTGGTTCAGTGTGGTTTATTATGCACAGAGAATTTGCTAACTTCCATGGTGTCTACCAGTGCTCATACTTTACCTCTGCAATATTTTTCCATGATTCTGGGTATAACCCTCACCTTTAGAAACCTACATCACACGTTTGTCTAACTCTGTGGTCCCCTACTGTCAGCTGAGAGTAGCAGATCAGATACATTGCACCCCAAAAGCAGTTATTTTGGATGTCCACTGTAGGTGAAGATGAGTAGCACCCTAGAAGGACCCATTTGTCTACATTAATTAGCTGAAATGGAGGTTTCCTTACACCTGTGTGCTTTGAAAGAATTTAGATTTGCTTTCTCTCGTCCTGTTATTTACTTGATTCAAGATAGAAATAATTTCTGCTAGATGTGTGCAATTTTTGGGAGTGCCCTGTATATTTTTGTCCACATTTTCTTAATATAATGAAAAATAGGTGTTTAAATTCAGAAAGGTAGACTCTTGACCTTTAGGTTAAAACGTTTAATAGTTTTTCAACATAATATTTAGAGCTGGTGAAAAGATACCCCAAAGAGTTGGGTATTCAGTTTTTGTTGTCTTTGTCTGTCTCTCACTTCCTTTTTTATTTCATTGAAATAGAAGAGAGACAAAAGAATCAAAGGCTAGTGTCCAAAGACCGAAGCATAATGCTTTTCATTTTCTTGTTGCTAAAGAAAAAAAAGAAAAATTGAACAGGGAAACATGCTTGAACATATTTTATCCCCTTTTTCATCCACCAGAAACAAACAATTTTCCCAGAGCAACTCTAGTGACTGGAGCACATGTTGCCAAGTATAACCAAAGAGTCCTGTGAGGGTTAGAGGTCTATTCCACTGTGTAAGACAGAGTCTCTCTACTCTTTCACAGTGGAATTAGAAGAATGGGATTAAGAGCTTTTGGCACCTCTGGAATTCACAAAAAAAATTATTTTAATGGTAAGCAGGAGGGAATGAAAAACCTAAGAAAGTAAAAAACATCAGAGAAAACTAAATATATATTAAAGTGCAATGAATGTGCAAGAACCTCAGTTATTTAAAAAAAGACATCTCTGGGCTGGGTTCACAGTTGAATTCCTTGATATTTGTCCACTAATTTCATATGCTTTTCTGTACAGTGTTTGGACTGGCAAGAAATAGTTAGGAAGAGAAGCCATTTGATACCATTCAATGAAGAAGATCCAATTCCAAATTACAGAGAATAAATTCCTAGGATAGTAGTAACAACACGCAGAGTCTCAGAAATGCTTTTTTCACTTAGTTTGTAGTCAAGATAAAGAACAGCTGTACTCAGCTGTGCTCAAAAGTTTCTTCCTGTTTCTTCCTATTTTAAGTTACAACAGTTTGGCCATCTTCCACAAGGCCTGCCTCCCATAAGATGATTCTGAAAGGTGTTGAGGAACTGGAAAGGGTTTTTTGATGAGGAGGTCAAACATCTGTTGGGGTGTTCTGATTGTGCCTGGGCATTTTTAATTATATAATTGCTCTCACTTTCACAAAACACGGGTTTGCAGTGCTTGAAATTCTGTTAATCTGGCACAAATCCAGTCATTTTACCTAAAGAACAAATAACCCTAAAAAACAGGATGGATGAAGAAGGGAAGGAAAGATGTTGGGGGAGTTCTCATAGGTACTGCATGAGTTAATTCTCAGGATGTTTCCTACCTTGCTCAACTGTAAATCCACAAATCACTGCCATCACTTTTGATCAAACAGATACATCAGAAAAATTCAAGAAATTACTGTCCCTAAAACTGTCAGGTACTAAGAGATCTGCTGGAGATAAAGTCTAATTCCTTTCTTATCTTCCAGTGAATGGCAAGAATGCTGTTTAGGAAATGTTCCATTAATCTATGCAGGGTGCACACATGCCTTACTAGGCACATGTCACTGCACAGTCTTGACTTTTACAGGCTGCATCGATTTTCAGTCAGCTAATATTTTACAAATATTAATTTTAATTTTCTCATTATGTTTGTTTCTGTCTGTGAGTTTGCCTGTTAATTAGAAAGTCATAGGAACTGTGCTCAAGATAGCAATCCTTTAATTTTTACATGGGGTAAAAAAATCTAGTCAAAGAAGGAGGCCAGAATTCCTGAATTTCTCTTTCTCTGCTTCTTGAGCAGATCCAAAGATATTGGCCAAATCATGTCAATGCAGTTTCACTAAAACTCTCTTACCATACAAAACTGTGATGACAAAAGGAAAAAGTTGCTTTTCAATTTCTGTATTTCTCTTGTCCAGCTGAGACTTTATAGAAATACTTGAGACTTACTTTCTGCCCAGAGATGACAACAGCCTTCAAAAACCCAACTGAATCCATGTGATGATCTAAGAAAAAGGGGGTTTTAAAATAGTCATTTGATCAAGTGCTTTTTGAGGCACAGCAGACTGTCACCTGAGAAGAGCAGTTTCAGAGCATAATTATATATCATGTGAAAAACACTTCCTTGAGTTTGTTTTGAATCTGGTGTTTTTCTTTAATTTCTGTTTTATTGTAAGGTCAAATTCTCTATCACAAGAAACAGAAATGACTAATTTCCTATTCAGCTTCTTTATGCCACATAGCTGTAATCAATCTCTACAATTTTTCTGGCCTCATGGCCCCATTTGCCCCTTTTTCAGGGTGGAGACCCATGTAATCTATTTCTCATGAAGGAAAATTTTCATACCTTTGCTCATTCTTTGCTCAGTCTGGTCACATTAAATAGGTGTCTTTCAGACTCTAGATAATGATATCCTGCATTGTCATAGTTCCTTGTGCTTTGGAAATTAATGTCTCTGCAAGAGGAAGAGAAATTTTCAGGAGAAGTAAGAGGAAGAGCATTTCTGAGCCAGGTGTATCAGTAATTTTAAATTTAGCCGAAGAAAGGAAGAAAACAGACAATCAAGAGAAGAGGACAGATTAGAGGGAAATAGGAAAGTATTATATGAAGTAAACTATTAAGTGGTTAGCAATGGTGCTTCTGCTGCAAGTTAGAGATACTACTTTAAGCCTCAGATTGTGATGGATGGTAGTAATGCACATTTCCATAACTTTTTCTTCTGGCATGTGTTAAGTGTTTTCAAAAAACAATAAAATAAGTAACCGTGATGATTACCTAGCTGTTGCAAATGAGAAACAGAGGATGTCACACAGGTTCTTCTAATCTTTGTTTGATGCACTTGAGACTAGCAGTTTGTCTTCAAAGGAGAGAAATGAGCTCCTCCTCAGCACAGCTAAGAGAAACCCAACGGAGCCTCTCGTTCCATACTGTTCTCACATGGAGCCTGACCCTCAGCCAGTCAGATAGGGAGCCTAAGGAGGTTAATTCCGAAACCAGGTATTTGGGAAAGCAGATGAATGTTCTCTAAACCTTTCTCACATAAGGTTGTAGGCAAGTTTGTATATTAAACAACCTTAGAATTAAATCAGCCTTAGACTAAAGCCTCAGACCAGTTACAGTACTGGGATTTCTGATTATCTATGATGTAGTTACTGATGCTTATAATAAAGCACTTACAGTGTACTGCATTCAGATATCTCACCCTGTTCACTGGGGTTTTGTGCATGCAAGGCAGTAACAAACAGTTTCTGCACAGTTACACAATGAGAAGTGTCCTTGGGAAAAGAAAAGAAACAAAAAAAGACAATATTTACCCATGTGTACTCACAGTGCTAATGCAACCTCCTTCTGTTCATTTTTAGTTCACTCACTGCCTGGACACTCAGAGAAAGGGCAGTTGTCTTACACAAAATTTTTCTTCCTCTCACCTATGTACAAATGCTTGTCCCTGAGCTCCAAAGAAGAGAGTAAGGGTACCTCAGATCTCCACTAAATTCTAGGTGCTGTAATAATTGCTTGTATACCTGTCACCAATATAAAAATTATTTGAACAAGCGTATTTCCATGCAGTAAAATATCTTTTCAGGTTTTTTCGTTATATATCCTGAATGCCATGCTGTTTGAGACATATTTTCAAAAGTTTTGAAATTTATTCAAATTTATGTCCTTATTTACAAAACATGACCATAACCGTTATGAGTTAGTATGAGACAAAAAAGATGAGGTGGTTTTTGTTAGAAGCTGCTGGGTATAGACATGGTGTGGCTTGGAAAATAATGCACAACATCTGTCAGAAGTTCCTGTTTTCTTCAGGCAAAAGCACACTTAAATTTATTTTGAGTTTAAGGGTATCCATAAGTGAAGCTAGACTTGTGTGGTGTGTGTGCATAGGTGTGCTACATGGTGATTATATCGTCATCTGATTTCTTGTCACTTAATAGAGATTGCAAATGTATTGATTTTTGAAAGCTTTTTGCAAAGACTTGGCATTCTTACATATATGCCAGTGCCTTGGAGGAAAACATGTAATATAGTTCATATCATGTAGTTATACCCATTTGGATACCAATCATCACAATGACTGCCCTGATAACTCAGAATAATGATTCAGAATACAGAATCATCTCAGCAAGGAGACCTAAGGACTAATAGGACAAAGAACTACCATAACCTTACCAACACAGTTCTTCAGTTAGCTTTGAACTAGCTGTATATTTGGTCTAATGGTTTGGGGTTTTTTTTCCCCCAGAACCAGAGTAGGTTCTGGGAGTGCTCTTCCAAGCCTCACATCAACTCCACAGATTGTATTATATTTTTACACATGAAAGAGATCTTTCTGTCATTAGCTAGTAAGTCTCTAGCTAAAAAAACCCAAGCAAATTTAGTGCTTACCCTGACTACAAGGACTCAGTCTTAAGGTGCTAACATTTAAATTAACGATTTCAAAATCCTTTCAAAGTCTTTCTGTTTTATCATTAACAAGATGCAGCTGGATGAAGGAATGATAAAGAGATAAACTTCAATGGAATAGAGGACCAGAGGTCTGTTTGGAGTTGTATTTAAACTTATATCTAGGGGGTTGTATGACAGTTTTATATTTTCAAATCCTAGATGTATAGATGGAAATAATTAAGAGGCAGACACTTAGCAGTATTTTCATTATGAAAAGAGAAATATTTTAGATTTTTTTCAAGTTGTTTTTCAATTATTTTCTCCATGTGGATTCTCATTTTTGAATTAATGTGAGGTAGACAGGTATTTTAGAAATAATGCAGTACAAAGTATAGAAGTTATTCACTTTTTTTATGTGGCTTATTTTCTGCCAGGTCAGTTCAGGTTAAAATGAGGACTCGAGCAGTGGCAACAGTGAGAGGTTAAGCTCATGGCTGGGAGAGGAGCAAGGAGGCACAGACTGTCCTCTGTTAACTGCTAGGTGGTCTCAGACCATCCAAGGCACACGAGTTTCCCAGAAGTGCTGTTTGAAGGTGTCGACAATGGGACAGGATAATGTGACGTGGAAGAACAATCTTCTCTGCAAGTGGAACCTGCTCATGCTCACTGCAACTTGACGAGCAGTGCCAGATCACACTCTAAGATACATCTGAGCGTGAAGAAGCTGTATGACAAATATTGTTCTGTGCAAAGGCAGTTGAATTCAGTCTCTAGCTCTTCCAACGTGGCCTTTTTACATTTATAGAATAACAAGGCCAAGAAACGTCTTCACCACTTTTGCTACACATGGTGCCTCAGTAGAACAAATACAATCAGAAATTTCAATGGAATACTGTCTGGAAATAATAGGGGGAAAGAATTCAAATATTTATAAATGAATGTAATGGGGTGAGTATAAAAGACAGTAAGGAAAATGACAAACTTAAAGAAACAAAATTGGACCTTAACATTGAAAAGATACTCTCACCAGAGGATTTAACTTCCTCATCCTAAGAATTTGAACTGAATGCAAGGAGACAGAAAATGCTGCTCATGATGAATGTTTTCTCTTTTAGCACCTCAGGGTAATGATTTTTTGTGGAATAATTAATTGCAATATTTATTTGGACCAAAGAACTTTCACCACAGTAGAAGTCTGAATCTTAAGATTTGCTCGGCATTGATGTGAATGTCATTTGACTAGAAAATTCATTGTAATGCAACATTAACCATTAAAATGTGCTAACACTTGAAATAAATACGAAGAATTTTACATCTTCTGGCACATAGTTATTTTTCTTTCAGCCAAGGTTTTAATACTTTCCTTGTAGGGTCTTTTTTTTTCCTTCTGAAATGGTCAGCGAAACACAGCAGCCATTGAAGGAAACAGACTGTCTGCATTTCTTAATATTTAGTGTTTTGTTCTCCCAAATCAATTTAAAAACATACTTCTGAGTTTTATTCACATTTTTAATAAATATAATAGCAGACATATTACTTGCTTTGCTTATTGATATCCCAGTAGGTCAAACATGTACCCTTCTACAGCACGTGACAAAAATTCCAGAAGTGACCAGCTTTATTACATTTGTACAGGTTAGTGCTGTAAAATATTAACAAAAAAATCATCAGCAACTTAAACAAGGTCTAAGGAGAGCTGCCACCCTTTACTGGATACAGAGGGAAATACCACTGTGTCTGAGGTAATAATGCTTTCTTCATCTCAGTCCTTGACAGCAACATGAGTTGTCCCCTGGGCATCCAGGCCCCGGAGCTGAGAGACAGTTAAGGAAAGCAGAATGAAGCCCCTGTAATTCGGGTGGAAATCCAGGTGGACACACAAACCCAAGGGGTCAGAAGGGGTCTACCCATGGGTATTGAGGGGGCTGGCAAGAGAAACACTTTCGATCATTTGCCAGTATGGGCAACTGGGAATGTCACAGCTGACTGCAGGCCACCCAGTGTGGTGTCCATCTACAAGAAGATTTGGAAAGAGGAGGATCTGGGGCACTGCAAACCTGTCAGCCTGTTCTTGGTTTTGGGGAAGTTCATGCAGCAGATAATTTTGAGTGCTGTCCTGTGGCATGTGCAAAACAAACAGGGTATCAGTCCAGCCAGCCTGAGTTTAAGACAGACCGCTTGACCAGCCTGATTTCCTTATATGACTCACTTAGCAGATGAGGAAGAGGCAGTGGATGTGCATACCTGGGCTTTTGTGAAGCCTCTGACACCATTTCCCACACATTCTTCTGAGGAAATTGGCTGCTCAGTGCTTGAAAATGTGTACTGTAAGACTGAGTGCAAATCCGCCTGGAGGGGACATGGTGGAGAAGGGAGTTACATCCAGCTGGTGGCTGGTCATGAGTTTTCCAAAGTGTTCACTAGGGCTCAGTATTGGGCTCAAGCAGCCCTGTTCAATATCTTTATCCATGATCTGGATGAGGGGAGGGAGTGCCCACTCAGTCAGCCTGCAAGTGACTCCAAGGTGGGCAGGAGTGTTGATCTGCTGTAGGGGAGGAAGGCTCTGCAGAGGGATGTGGACAGGCTGTATCAGTGGGCTGAGGCCAACTGGATGAGGAAGGCAAATAATACGGTAAGTTTTTGGGTCCTTCCCTTTGGTCGCAGCAATGCCAGGCAGTGCTATTGGATAAGGCAGAGTTGCTGGAAATCTGCCTGGCAGAAAAGGATCTGGAGGTGCTAGTAGCAGCTGAACACAAACCAGTCCAGGTGGCCAAGAAGGCTGATGGCATCCTGGCCTGTGTCAGCAGTAGTGTGGCCAGCAGGAGCAGGGCAGAGACTGTTCCCCCATGCTGGACACTCGAGAGGCCACACCTCAGGTGCTGTGACCAGTTTTGGGCCCTTCACTACAAGAAAGACATTGAGGCACTGGAGCAAGCCAGAGAGGAGCAGTGGTGCTGGGGAAGGGTCTGTCCCATGAAGAGAGGCTGAAGGAGCTGGGGTTGTTTAGCCTGGAGAAAAGGAGGCTCAGGGGTGGCCTTATCGCTCTCTACAACTGCCTGAAAGGAGAGTGTGGCAAGATGGGGGTTGGTCTCTTCTCCCAGGTAACCAGCGACAGAACAGGAGGCCACAGGTGTAAATTGTGCTACTGGAGGTTTAGCTTGGATATTAGGAAAAGATTCTCTGCTAAAATACTGGTGGGGAGTTGGAACAGCCTGCCTGGGGATGTGATGGAAAAAACATGAATGGAGATGTTAAAAAAAGCATGTGGATGTGGTACTTGGGACATGATTTAGTGATAAACATGGCAGTGGCAGGTCAATGGTTAGACTAAATGGTCTTAGAGATCATTTCCAGCCTTAAGGGTTCTGTGATCCTTCCTTTAAGCTGACAGAAAAGATGGGAATAAAAAAAAATCCATATTAAAATTTTGTATGATTAAAAATGTAATAATAACATTTTGTTATTTTATAATTATTTTAAGTTTTTAGCCTATCTCACAATTTTGTGTTAGACTTTCTCTTCTTTCTCTCCTGCTTTTGGCCTTTAGAACCGCATTCTGAAACTGAATGGATCTCATGCAGTCAAGTCTTCTCCTTGCATGATTACATTTTCAAATCCAACACCGCACCAAATTAGACTCTAGAATAGGATGTCTCAATGACTTAATATCTTCCAGTGTTTGTAATTAGCTGTTTTCTAAAAGACAAGCATCCATACCACACTATTAAATCTCATAAAATCACTTTTGACATCAAATAATTATTTCCTTTAGCTTAAAAACTGGTAGAATTTGGTAGACTTGTAAATATATGTACTGTAATCTGTTATTTTTGTAGCATGGCAGGGAAATCACTGCCTCACCTAGCAGCCATTATCTTATCTCAGTGTTAGATGG
The DNA here is from genome assembly GCA_013400435.1 of Pycnonotus jocosus. Lineage (NCBI taxonomy): Eukaryota > Metazoa > Chordata > Aves > Passeriformes > Pycnonotidae > Pycnonotus > Pycnonotus jocosus. The sequence continues at coordinate 62,314 of VWYP01025819.1, read as the reverse complement.
AAAATTAGAAAATAAATAATTTTTTGTCAACTACAGTTTTATTAGAAAATCCATTTCAAATATATGTATGCAGTCAAACTTTCAGGTACTAACATTTTGCTTTTGATAGCATGTACTATTCCTGTACTAAATCTCCTTTGTTTCTCAGCTTCATTCCATGCTTTATTTCAGCATCTGTGTTCCTTACAGCATTAGTCTGTGAACATTAATGCTTCACCTATGCTCAGTTGGGACACAGAGGCTGTAGACTATACAAGTAATTCACAGCACCATGTGGAGAAAAATGGGAGAGGATAAAGTCTCCTTGGTAAATTTGCATGGACTTATAATAAATTTCTCTCCTTTCTGATTTTCTGCAGTCAGAGGAGGATGCTCTAGATGCTCTAGTGTCCTAGTACTAGAGCAGTTACTTTGTCTGATCCTAGGCAAGCCAGTTGCTGTCATTCAAAATATCACAAAAACACAATACCACCACCAGCACCACCACCAAAAAAAAACCCCCAAAACCAAATCTACAAAACTGAAAACCCAACAGTTTTTTAAACTTCTACACTGATTACTGGGGATTTGGGGATTTACTGCCAAATTTATGGGAGTAGAAAAAATGTGCACTATATTCTTTATACCGTAATTTTTTTATCTAAGTAGATAGTGAAGTATCTTGAAAGCTGACAGTTGCTCTCCACTCTTCAGCTACTTAACAGCAAAAATAGGAACGTACAAGCTTTACTGTCTTCCCATGGGAACCAGGAGTATTTATAATACATTTGTAAATACATGCATAAAGTGTTCAAATGTTGAGTGGAACCAATAGAAACTCAAGTTTTTATAGCACTAACAGGGCAATAAACCACTGTATTTTAGGAAGACTCCATTGTTCTTTTTCAGTCAAAATTTCACACTGACATCCTGTCACACTGCCTCTCTCCAATGATCTCTTCTAAATTCCTGAGGCATCACACTTCATACCTCTTTTATGAGACTGCATTCCTAAACCACAGAGAATGGTTTCCTGAGTTTTTTGTAGTTCTTACAACTTCCATAGAATTTTCTGTAGTTCTTACAACAGCCAGCATAAACATCTCACCATGCATAAAAAGTTGCCCAGTTCTTTTGCAGGACTGAGTAGACTCGGCTCTCATTGAAGTTATTTGGATATGAAAGGTTCAGTCCCAGAATGGCCTGGACATACGTTTTCTAGAATATATGTACTAGCTTTTTTTTGGGTAGAAATCTATTAGTCCCATTTTCTTGTTTTACATAGTCCTATTCTTTTCCAGACACCTTTTTTTGTTTTAAAATTTCAGTTGTGCAGAAAAATTGTATGACTCACCTTTTGAAAAAGATCTGGTTGGCATCTGCATGAAAAACAGGTGAGGGAAAAGAAAGAGGCTATAAGAAATTGCTTGCTCTGCCCATAAATAGGTAAAATTAAATTTTGAAGTTCTATTTTGTGGCTGACAATAGAGTTAGGAAGGTTTTGGTTGATAATATTAAAGCTATAAACTTCTGTTCTGCAGGAAAATTCACAGGCATGCCTGCCTTCTCTTCTGCAGTATTTCACCAAAATAAATGTCTGCAGAGATGCAGGCCTTGGCACTAAAGAGTTTGAAGGCAGGATGAGGATCAAAGATACCAAATATAAATGTTTTGGGCTTGAATGGGAGATGGGAGGGAGGAGATCAGAAGATGAGAGGGAGAGCTTAACATGTGTATTGTATCATTGCAGAAAAATCACCTTGTAGTTTGGCATCTTATATTAACTTCTCTCTCCCAGACTTATGTTATCTCCCCTTGAATGTCTGCATGTGCTGTGTAAGCAGTTAATTTAATTAGTTTTTAATAAACATCTTGAGCTATATTTGACTCTGTTGCATCTGTTAAATCCAAATTGAACACTACCGAAATGATCAGGGTTCTTCTGGAATTGTCCCACAGATCAGAAACCATCCTCCTGACCCTCATCTTGTGAAGATGTTTTCTTCCTTGACTGAGTATTTGATGGTAAATTAGTCATCTTAGACCTACTGATGTAAAGGAAGTGTTATCATCACAACATGCCTGAATCTGGTTATTAGAAGTGTGAAGTTTAGAAGAGACTTTTAAAAGTTCAAAATGTTTCCAGGCCTCCTGAGGAGCTATGGTCTCAGAGGAACAGCTTTACACTCTTGATCAAATAAAGGCCTGGCCCTTAGGATGCTTTTCATGTTCAAATATGTAAAAAAGAAAAAGATGTGTGGTTTTATTCTAGGATGCAGGATCTAACAATGTGCATAAGAAACACTAGAAAGTTTCATTTCATGAAAGTCTTTCTCTATGGGACATTTCCACATCAATATAAATTAATAAATAATAATAATAATGATAACAATGTATATCAATAATAAATCCTTTTTCACATCTCCTCCTTTTCCAGGACAGGCAAGGATGGTCCATTTGTCAACAGTCATTCCAATAAGAATTTCACACTGATATTCCAAATTTGAAGCAATGGTATGGGACCATTATAGCATAGAATTTAAGAACAATGGATAATCTATCCAAAAGAGCTTCTCGATCTTTGCTGCAATGATCATGATCTTTCTATATTTGTATACTTCTATATTGCTTAAGACAAAGACTTCATCAAGGTCTCCATCTTTTTTTAACAGGACATCGTCAAAAGCAAATTAGCAGTGAATTTGCTTTGCAGTGGATTGTGAAAAAAATAACCTTTCTGGCTTTTGTCAACAAGCTTTTAAGCAGTAGTAGCTAAATACTTACTCCTCTGTATAAACACATTTTAATGTCTAGAAAACACTTCCTTACATTTAATTATCCAGGTTTGTTTTTAAAATAGGCAAATATTGCATAAATGTTTTCTACCAAGTCTAGATGTGTGTTATTGAAAACTCAGTATTTTTACAAAAAATAAATTTCAGAGTACTTTAGATACTTACAGAACAAAAACCCTAAACAAACACTGTAAGGAATAAATTCTCTTTTTGAAAGTATAGGTTAAAACAAGGTATCACTGTTTGCCTTATGTTATAACCTCATAAAGCAAAGCAGAAGGTGCATGGACTGGTCATAAGTTATATTCCAAGTGACACAAGTATAATATAGTTAATGCATCATGACTTCTCTTGCCCAGATGCCTACTACATGGACTGCAGCTTAAAGAGACGACAGAAAATGACAACTTAATACATGTCATCAGGAGGATGCTTGCTCTGAGTGGAAGTGCTTCAGTTTTTATGTGATGAAAGCAGAATAGCTCATCTGTTCACATCTTTAAAACTAAGAACCATTGTGATATGGCAGAATATAATACAGATTGCTCCTGTGTTTAAGAGAGTGTCTTGCTTTGCTTATGAAATTATTGGAAGCATCTATAACAATACTATATGAAAACTGAGCAGTTTTAAATATGAGGGAAAATTAAAATTTTATAATATTTTATATTATTAGCATGTATGAATTTTTCAGTCTCTAAATATTTCAAAGAGATTTTTAAATTTTGTAGACACAACTAACACAGAGAAGAACATAATATTGGTATTTCTAGTGTTTTCAAACTGAAATTTTCAGAATATTTCACAAATATATAGCAAATAATTTCCTTGTAAAAACATAATTAGTGGGCAGGGAGGCTACTACATTTGTTTCTTTGTAAGAAACTCTGTGACCCTCCTCAAAAGTTTAAAGTTAAATAGAAAAAAACCCCAGTTTTTTCAATTAAAAACGTGAAATAATCTATTCAGAGTATGGTGGTTTCAAAAAAAAAAAAAGGAGATATGCAAACATTAGAAGTACAACAAGACAATCAAGCACATTAAATATTTCAAACTAGTGCAATACTTAATCCATTTATTTCTTGTTATTTATGAAATATACTTCAAGAGAGTTCCAACTAAACCATTTCTTTCACCAGACAGCTTCAAAACTATATATTCTGATCATCTGCAATTATGACAATAACTGATTATTTACTGGACAGTAAAAAAAAACAAGTCAGAACCAATCCTTACATCCCACCTCTGTTTTTCTTCGGGTGCTAGCTTTCACCTGTTAATATCACCAAGCTTCATCAGAAACAGGGTTACTAGAATAAATAAACCTTAACCTGATTTCCAACAAACATAATTCAGAAAAAAGAAAATGCAGTGAGCAAAATCTATTACAATTTGCTCTGTTACTGCACAAAACAAACCCTCATTGAAACCAATAAATCTGATTTTAACAATCATTTAATTGTCCATTCACACTTAAAACAAAATTCAGTTTAGCTGCTGCTTGTGTGGCTGTCTTATGTGCACACATACAGGATGTTGGTGTTGCCTTTTGCTAATCAAAGAGATTCCTTCTCTTCCAAACAACTTTTCCTTCTGTTTGTTCATTCTGAGAGGTCATAATCCCTAGTGGGTTTAGGTATAATGTGTTGCTATGGGAATGACTGTGGTACTATAAAGGGAGGATTATGACCCTTCACTATATAAAAATGTTAGGTTTCTATTACCTTCTTGAATAGCACTGAAGAATTTTCATTTCAGTGTTGGGAGTTATCTTTCCTAAATGGATGCAGGGCTAACTATCCATGTAGGGGATAAGTGTTATCCTTAGTTATTACTGATTGTGCCAATGCTTTGATTTCCAGGAGATAATGAATAACTTAATAAAGAACTGTCAATGGATGAACCGAAGCCTTTAACCAGGCAGGGAAAAGCTTTGACTGCTCAAAAAGGATTTATCTGTACATGATAGAGATTGAAGAATTACCACGAAACCCCGGCAAAAATAATATAAAACGTAGCAGGGGGAAAACAGAAATGAGTTTTATACATTTTTTAATTAATGCAAAATTTCATGTTGCTTCATTTTCTTTCATTATATGGTTTAGGATTAAAGAAAGAAACAAGCCATCACTTGACTGCTTATTGCAAGACATCCCTGGCCTTGACTGATAATAAAAAGGAGTGAATGGTATGAAGCCTAAGGAACAAGGCTCAATCACTCCCAGCAATTACTGTGTCTTATTGATAACTTGCAGCTCTATCCTGCAAATGCCATCTCTGGAACAAAGCCTGTCACAGATCAGACTGAATCCATTAAAAAGCTTTGATTAACATGTCCCTAGGGTGTGCTGGGGAAACTTTTTATGCCAAATGACAGCCTATCGCTACTGCTTCTGAATCGTCCTCCTGCAATACTCTTGTGTTTTAATCTAGTGCACAGTTTAAATTAAAAAACAGCAATGACTTTGTGTGACCTAAATACGAGCTGCTTTTATTCATTGTGGGATTTATCAACTGCTTGCAGATTAAGTATTCAGAGAAGCAACAATTAACCTCTACTGTGTGTTAGCTAATATTAATTATATATCTCCTGTGCTTTCTTGTGCTAGTGTACATGTGCCCAGAGAAAGGGTCATATTTAATGTGTTCTGTTTAGTGGACAAGAAGCTTTGTACTTATTTCCCCTTGAAAACAAATTATTTGTATTTGACAAGCATAACATCAACAATGTTGGCTTTCTTTAGCAGGAGCTGACATTGATGTGTAAATGGATTTCAGTCCTTTTAAAAGAGACACACAAAAGCTCCATCTTTCAGGGCTTCAGATTTCAAGAGGGCAAGGAATTGCCCTCCGCACACCCAATCATTTTCCCATCATCCTTTGGGGAAAACAGCCCTTATCTATTGTGAGTATTATTTTTTTTTTTACCCTGCAGTCCCTTGTAAGACATATGTTGAATGGTATGTGTCAAGATCAGCAGGAAATAATACATTACAAACAAACAAAAAAATTGTTTCCTTTATACTACGTAAAAATACATATTTAAAAACACCTGTGGGTATAAGAAACTCTTGCCAGAAGTCTGATATGATGTGCTAGAATCTTTGAAAGATGCATAAAAGAAAAACCTGGCTCAGTTCACACTCAGGTCAGTGTTAAAATCACATTAAACCAACATTAAGAAAGAGCTAAATCCACAGAGAATCCAGTGTCAAATGCTGAGCCATTTGACACAGTGGTCATTTGTTTAGTGCCAATTCAAATTTCCCACGTTCTGAATCTTTAATGAGGGTTAGTGCTCTTAAGCAGTACCTGGGCTCGGGCTCCCAAAGACCAGAGGGGCAAAACAGGGAGAGAGCAGCTGGGACATGCCACAGCCCTTGCTGTTCTGGGCACAGCTTGTGTCTCCTGTGGATGAGGGGAAGCAGGGAGGCAGGCAGGAGCTTAGTGAGCACTGTGGCAGCTCTCTGCCAAGCAAAATTATCCCTGAGAAAGGGGGAAGAAGGAAGACAGGGATATTCATCGCTTCAATTCTTTTGAACATCCTACCCTATCTTCAGAACTGCATTACAAAAGTGAAATGGTGTATAAGATATCTCTGCTTACTAGTAAAGTGCTTGATGGCTCTACTGGGATCACGGAGGAGAGGAGCCAGCTAGCTTCTGTACCTTTAAAAAAGCTGAAGAGTAATAATCCTCTATGCATCAACATCTAAATCTGAAGGCAATAGTGGGGAAATAAATTCCTCCTTGCCATCTACTCTTCAGGTAGTGCTGGTAGCAATATTTCATTGGAGCAGCACCTTCTCCTAGCTTTTTAATGCTTGTAACACCACTTTTCCACATTCCAAATGGGATTAATTTTCTGAGAATTAAGACAGTCATCACAAAGACATAGCCACCTGTCCCTAGTGTTCCTTTGATTGTCTCCAGGTTTATGGTTATGTATTTCTGAAGGATGTCCATACAGATGTTAACTTAAAGTGTGTTTTACACTGTTGAGGAGTTGCAACCATAAATCTAACAAAAGACAGAGCAGCAACTGAGATATTTAACTGCTGAGAACAAGTTTGAATAAATATTCAGGGTTCTCAGAAAATAGGTGGTATTGCTGTCACCAATATGTGCCATTCACATAAAATGATAGGGCCATATATTTTATCATCCCAACAATGTTATTTGTTGACTTTGTAGATTTACCATCTACTCCTCTTGACAACAATCGTCTAAAGCCTTTCTATACATGGTAATTGTGACTACAAAAGTGCTTTCAGTGCCTCTAATACCTTCCCTTTAGCAGGCGTAGCACTTTATTGCTTGATACTACCCTCCCTTTTAGAAGTCTGGCTCCAAGCCTCCTTTGTTTCAACCCAGATGCCAGCTTCTATTTAGCTATTCATTAAAAAAAATAAAGAACACCCCACCTCCAACCATCTGGAGTAAAACTGATAGGGGAGGAGACTCATTTCTGTACCTTTTTTAGCTGTCTTAAGGTGAAAGGATTTGTCAAATCCACTAATGATCTATCTTAGATCTAATAGACAGTTCACATTCAAAAAGGCTTGTTCAGAATGTGGTTCAAACAAAGGCAACAGAAGCAAGGAAGAACACGCACAAGGGGCAGAATGGTTTGGGAAATATAAATCTACTCAATTATAATTCAAACAAAAACAAGTGAGAAACCATACTCTGCTGAGGCACTATTGGCCAAGCATCTCGGCTTTGCATTCATGCATAATTAAGCTTTAGACAGCTGCAGACTTCTCCAGTGTGACAGGGAAGAGGATATCACAATATAAAGTAAGATACATATTAGAGCCTAAAAAAAGGTGGGTTTATATTTAGATCCAGCACAAAACCAAAACAAACAAACAAAGAAAAATCTTCTGCCAAAAAAACCCAATGAGAAACAACAAAAAACCAAAACAAAGTAAAAGAAAACACCAACCAACCAAACAAACAAAAAACCCCCCAAACCATAAAAAATATCAGCAAAATAAGATTCACACAATTCCACTTTTGCCCTCACTGTGTTGTGTATAATTTTTCACAATGTATTAGATCAAAACAAACAAGAACATTAAACAAGTTTTTGGCACACTGTTTTTGCAATTGCAGTGATACTTTAAGAATCCATACCTATATTTTAGGGTACTGTGACATGCTGATGGTAGCTTCCAAGAAGATTAAATATGCAAGAAAGATAAAGTCTCTCAGTGGGATATTTAACTGAGCACTGCCTTGCTTATGGAAGCCAGTCTCTTTCTCTATTACAAATCACATTTGGCGTAAAGACTGGGAAGGCAGTGTATTGTAATGCCAACCACTGACAGACCACTGTTAGCAGTAGCCCCAGCTGTGATGATCTCTGTGATGATCTCAGAAAATATTGTCAGCTGTAGAGAATTTGGCTATCCTTTTTACTTTTATCTTCCTTTGAGATTGCTTTGGTTGAGAAAAACTGCAGTTTTTTGTCCTGCTAATTGTGTTAAGCCTCTGGGGGAAAAAAAAAAAGGAAAAAAA
>VWYP01025819.1:43806-53992 GCA_013400435.1 Pycnonotus jocosus | reverse complement strand
AAAAAAAAAGTCTGCTTTTTAAGCTGAGTGTAAATCTTGGTTATAATGTGACTGAGAATAGGTTGCTACTAAAAACAAAGAAATACTTTCCATTATACAGGCTCAGTATTTTTGTAAAAATATCATTTGTCTATTAGACATGGGATCAAAGTTTCTTCTTGGAAAATTTTAATGTGATTAATCACACATGGATAGGAAATGTAAAATCATAATAGCCTGGGGACAGGACAAGCATGAGGCACTTAGCACTCACTTCACCCTCTGAATGAAACCGTGTAAATGCAGAACAACAACGTAAAGATTTTTATTTCTGTAGAAAGCAACATAAACAGTTTTATTAGCTTCTCAAGAAAGCCTAAATAAAGATTCAGCTACCGAGTGAAAACAAAGCAGAAGTGAACACAGTAGGCCGTAAGTAGTACATAGCCCTTATCTAAAAGATGACAAATGACTAAGGCTGATGCTGAATTTACTGAATTTGATACCTAGAGAAATCTGAGTTGCTGTCAATGACAATAAGTTTGAATGGGTTATTTTAACCATAGTTAAAGGAAACTGACAAGATTCACCCTATGTGTCTCAGATGTTTCTTTTTTTCTTTTTTTACAGAATAAGCTTTAGCATCATCATGAAAGTATGACTTTAATCCTTTTTTCCTGATATACACCTAACAAAATATTGGGTTTTGTTTTCTTATTCAGTTTTCTTTCTTAACTTGTCCTCAGAATGATGATTTAAAATAGCCAAGGCAACAGCAGCACAGGATGAAGCTAAGGTTAATTCCATTTGTACTTATGACAACTATTTTATCAGTTCTGCTTATAGTGGTCAGTCATAACTCCTCTTTGTTTCATCTTTGTCCTTTTTGTGTACAATTTTCCAAGGTACTCACTTTCTATCTGAGTTTAACTGAAGCAGAGTGCATTGGAGTTTTCTATATTCTTGGATCCTTGAGTATTTGAGAGTGTTGGATCCTTATTTTCTGTGAAGCAAAAAGACTATAATTTCCAAATAACCTTCTGCAGAACTATGGAATTAGAATGCTTTTTGTTATAGGAGTTGTAATACACCATGACTAAACTACTTAAACACTTAGAGTAATTTTTTAGTTGTTAAAATTATATTCACGATGGTTTCTCTGTGTGTTCATGTATGTGACAGTCAAAGTGAGAACTAACAAAATTACTACAGGTATGTAGAATGAAGCTCAAAATGCAGTAAGCAATCATGTTTCCATCGTAAGAGAAGTGTTGTTATCTTTTGACCTTATACTAAAGTAAATCTGTAGTAACTTTGCAGAAGTAACCTAGAATAACCAAACAACTAAAATCAATGAAAATATTCTAGACACACATGCTTACACCTGAGATGACACCTCTATTCAGGTGTCTAGCAGGAGTCCCAGGACCTTTTAAACAATGCTGATGGGTTGCCAGCCTGCCTATAGTAATGCATGGAATTGTTTACTTCAGCTTTTCATTTGTCCCTGTGGCACTCTGTAAGGTTCCTGTTAGCCTGTTTTTCCCGCCCACCTTGGTCACCTTAAGTGACAGGCCTGCCCTCCAGACACTCATGTTGTCCCCACCATAGTGCCCTTCAAATTTGCTGAGGGTCCATTTCATCCACTGATTGGATTGTTGGTAAAGTTGTTGAACACTTTCTATGACAGTTCTAATCCCAAATTTTGTCACTCATGGTTGACTGATAGATTGGCTTCAAACTGTTGGCACCTGTCCTGGGAATCCAATTGTCCAAAGAGTTTTTTCTCTCACTTTGTATTCCAACCACCATTTTCTCTTTCATGTTCACTATTTGCCTGGAGATAGACAAGAAGGTGACTGGTCCAGACTTCCAGATCCTCCTTCTTGCCTTTACTGAAGAAGTGCCAAACATTTAGCTTCTTCTGGTGTTTGAGGGCCTCTGCCAATTTCTACGACCTTTCAAAAGGCAGAAGCTAACAATGCCATTGTACAGCTCTTACAGAATCCTTAAACATATGCCAACTGGGCTCCAAAAGTGTTAATATTCAAATTCCTGTGGCAGTCTCTAATGCATTTATCCTCTACTGCTGCTAACACCTCTCACCTCAAAGTTTGCTGCCATGCACTGAGTCTTGGGAAGCCTGGGAATGGGCATTGTGTAAGACTGGGCTAAATAAGGCAGTAAGTTACAATACAAATAGCTGCTTCTTCATGCCTTTTTCATTTATTTTTTTAATATAAATACATGTTTCTTCTATTAAGTCAAATGGAAAGGCAAGTTTTCTCATAGTTACATCTTCTGATTTTCTGAATCAAGTAAAGTGAAGTATTCAGAAAATACAACTAAGACCATAATACAGGCATATTTAAATGAAGATATTATTTCTATGGGAATTGGCTTCTGCTTTGGCAAAATACTTAAGGGAGAGGCACAGCTTCATAGAAGTAATCATGCATTAGCTCTACTCACGTTAAAATATATGTGTGGCTGAGCTGAACAAGCCTACATAGGTGAATGTGTTTCAAATGTTAGATAATTAACAAGAAGATAAATTACACTGATCAATAATTCTCATCTAAACTGCAGGTATGCTTTTCATTTGGTCATTCATTGATTATTTATTTCATTGCCTTCACAGACAGCAAAGCACAGACATGCAAGACATTACACTTGAGCAGCTGTGCCGCCACAGTGTTTCTTCCAGGCATTTCTTCTCCCATTTGGTTAGTCAGAGCTAACCAAATACTATGCCTGAAAGTATACCTTCCGAACCAGTGCAGTCTGCTAGACAGAAGTGGCAATTTTCTTGCTCATGTTACCGTGTTAGATCAACAGGAAACTAGACCCATAACAAGATTACCTCCAGATGCACAGCTCAGTCAGGAACTATTCACCTCAAGTTATGATTAAATCCCCTAGAGAACAAATTTATGAAGCAGTAATCCTTGTACTTCTGCTGACAGTCTCTTCTCATTGCTGCTTCAATATCTTCATGCAGCATTTATCTTGTTATAAAACAATAACCCCCAAAAAAGTAGAAAACTCCCTTGCCTCTACTCATCTTCTTTCATTGTGGGTTCAAAAATGTTTAAAATTAAGGGCATAGATTGGAGATTTCTCATTCTGAACATGGCAGATGTTTCTATTTCTCCCATAAAGAAGGTATTTTCAGTCACTCCGTGGGATAAAGAAATGGTGCTGTTAGGTGTCAAGTAACATATTGAAGATAATAAATAACAGTAATCTTACTTAAGATAGCTATATAAAATTTATTTTCTGTAGTCAGGTAGCAAAAACACAATACTATTTTGAACAAAACCAGAATCACATGGTCCAAAGTATTCCCCAGATACTGATGAAGCACATAACTGAGGGCAGTCCCATATTGTGAAGCTGCATTTGTTTGCTGATCTTGGAGACAAGAAGGAAGACAAGAAACTTGAGCTGTGACAGAGACAAACCCATGAAAGGAAAAGTCCAGGAGGTACTTTTGAGCGGGATGTCAGGCGCATCCTGTTATTGGACTTCTCATATGTTAAAGGAACCAAGACTAGATATAGCCTGTAAATAGAACAGATTACAAAGACATATGTAACTCCCTCATGCAGTTTTCCTCTTGCAGAAATAGCCTTCCAAGTTCAGATTTCGCAAAATGCTACACATATAATATAGACAAAACCCCCTCCTGTGGCTCCTTTCCTGTTTTCTTTCACTCATAAAGGAGAATAGAGCCTTCTTTTGCTTGCAATGAATGCATTTAAACATTGCAACATAGATCAGCCTTTATGGGTTTGTGTATGTGTGTGAGAAACGCTGTTTATATATATCATCTGGTGAATAATTCATAACTTACTGATATAATTATTTACTATTATTTATGTTTCTATTATTCAGGAAGTCCCTAGGCCGCAAAATGTTGGAGGATGGGAAAGTAATCTGGGAACACAATGCATGCTCTTGTAATTTCTTCACACATCCCCTACTGAAGGTATTATCCTGGTGGAGACAGCTACATGAGGGGCAGTTAACTGCTGAATGCCTGCTCCCATGTGAGGACTTGACTTTCTCTTTTCCTTAGATGAGGTTTAGTGATCTAGAATCAACAAATATGACTTTTCTGGGGCTAAAATAAGCAGCACTGCTCATGAGCACCCCAGCACACTGATTAAATTAAAGGTTTTTGGTACAGTTTTACACCGTGTTTTGTTGTATGTTTTCTTATGCATAATGATTAGACTTCTTGCAGTAGTGATTACTATCCCAATAAGTTTCTTTTTTAATCACTTTGATGAGTTCTTTTTTATACTTCCTGGAAATTTCCTTATGGAAATTGCACGCAGAGAGTGCTTCTGACTATTTCATTTGTGGAAGCTTCTGAGTTGCTTCATGTCTTAAACACAAAATCTTTGTGGGATGGTGAAGGAAGCCTTCAAAGGCTATTTTCAGCAGATACTGAATGAGCAGACTGTTCTTTTCATTGGATGTTGGCCTTTTTACAGTCTTCATAGGCATCTCTAGCTCTTATAAAAGTGATAAAAAAAGGATGATCACGCTTTCTATTTTGGATTAATTTTTCCTAAGCACAGAACACATATGCTCAGTATAAAACAGTAAATAATTTACTGGTGTAATTTTAACTGCTAATGACTAGCCAGTGTTGCACACACCACATCACAATCAGCATTTGAGAGCAGGATTCTCTTGTGGAGAAAGACTTGAGGTTGTTGAGGGTCAAGAAACTCAACATGACCCCGCCATGGGCACTCACAGCCCAGAGAGCCAAACCTGTCCTGGGCTGCATCCAAAACAGCACGGCCAGTAGGGCAGGGAGGGGATTCTGCCCCTCTGCTCTGCTCTGCTCTGCTCTGCTGTGGTGAGGCCCCACCTGGAACCCTGCATCCAGCTCTGGGATCCCCAGGGTGAGAAGGAAATGGTCCTGTTGGAATGAATCCAGAGGAGAGCCCATGAAGATGATCACAGGTCTGGAGTATCTCTCCTGTGAAATGGGCTGAGTTGTGCAGCCTGGAGAAGAAAAAACGTATCTCGGGACACCTTTCAGCACCTTCAGGTACCTAACAGGGGCCTACAGAAGAGCTGAAGGGGATATTTTTACGGGGAGATATAGTGATAGAACAAAGGACTTTAAAGTGGTGTGGGGTGGATTTAGACTAGATATTAAGAAGAAATTCTTTACTGTGAGGTTGATAAAGAGCTTGTCCAGAGGAGCTGTGGATTTCCCAGCCCTGCAAGAGTTCGAGGCCAGACTGGGAGGAGCCCTGAGCTACCTGGTCTGGTGCAAGGTGTCCCTGCCCATGGCAGGAGGGCTGGAACTGGGTGATTTTTTGAGGTCACTTCCAACTCACAGAATCTGCGATCAGGTCAATAGACTATCTGAACACAGTGAAAAGAAGTAACTGTGACTGCTTCTATCTGTACACAGATGCTTAGTTGAGCAGGATGCGTGGAATTTTGTATCTATTGGGGGTTTTTTATTCCCTGTATTGTACATGTAATAAAAATATTTTGTCTGTTAAAAGGACAGTGTGATCTTCATCTTGTGCTCTTTCACTTTATTCATTTTATGGACTCTTTCAATAAAGTACCAGAAAATCATAAAGAATTTAATCCATCCATGGTAAAATCACTCTGTTTCCAACCAAAATAAATTCCTCCTGTAAGATATGTAATATTTGTAAATCTTGTAAATAAAAAACAACCTAAGTGGAAAACCACATTTCTAGTAGTAATTCAAATTAGTTTTTATACAGTGTATCTTTTCTACTTGTTGCCATTTTACAGATAATTAATGAAAATATTTTAAAGTCCTAATAAATGAAAAAAAAATTGAAAAAAAAATGGAAGAGGGACACAGCTTGATCTAATTCCATACCTCAGCAAGCTGAATTGTTGCAATCACTGTGTTCATTAAGAGAGATTAAAGACTGAAGAAAAAGTCTAGGGTAAAAACGTGATTTTTATACATTTGGTCATACTACAGCTTTTAATAACTTCATGACTTTATCACAGAATGCTGTGTTTTCCACTCTGTTATGTTGCTTTCCAGAGGATAATCTAAATTTTCTTGGAACCATTCCCATTTCCTGGATTACAGCATCATTTTTTGTGAGTTAATTTAATGTGCTCTGCTGAAATATGACAGTTCTGGGATAATACATGAAGATAGGGTAGAGATGATGTGATTCTTTCTTCCTGAAGAAGTCCAGCTTCAGGAAATATGTTCCTATCTTCTGCTGAGTTGTATTTCTGTTATCAGGACTTGTAATCTTGGAGTTAGGCCAAAACTATCCACCATATGCTATAGATTAAAATATATTTATAGGAATTTCCTCTTGCAATACTCATTTCCACTTTAAAAAAAAAACACTTCAAAACCTATATTGAGAGGGGCCTTTTGGAAAATGGATTTTGGCTGCAAAGACACTTCCTTCGGTTAAACTCTAAAGATGGAAAAAAACCCATAAATGACATGTTTTTCTCAACACCATGTCACAGGAAGTATATCACCGTAACAAAACTTGACAAGGATAAAGCTTCTTGGAAACTAACCTCTCTAGTTAATAAAATCTTGACGTAATACTAAAAAAAGAAGGTCAAATTATTACTGAAAAAGAAGTAGAACTTGCACTGATATTAAGAGGACTTCTTGCATGCATATTTGAGTGTCACTTTTAGTCAACAGAGTCATGGCCCTGTTAATCCTACTGGTGAAGTTTAAGAAGGCTCCTAACTAATCATTTAATCATTACTGCAATTAGACTTGTAAGACTGATTGGCACGTCAGTTAACAACAGTAATGAAAGAGCCTTTTCCTTCAAATGAACTGAAAATTGGTGACTCATAAGGATTAAGTTCTATATCCCCTCTTTTACCTCATGCCAATACAAAATCTAAGGGTTTATTTTTTTTTTTCTGAAACTAAACTATGACATGAAGTTATAGGCTGAGCTAGAGCACTGTGTCCGTGCTTAGGGTTCTTGGTCTCAGAATGGTGAAGTGAAACCAGAATATAATTCAAATATAACCAGAATATAACTTATAACTCAAAAAAGTATGATTTTCTCCTTCCTGTCTTCACAAAATATGATGAGACTATAGAGTGAGTACAAGCTGTCTATGGCACACACATCTGATTGCTTACACATTTCCCTTAGTGATTGTGCAAATGTTTGAAAATATGTATGCTGTTTAATAATAATTTGCACATCTTTGCTTAAGCTATTCAGCTCCTGGAGTATAGTTCTCAGAAGACAGAAGGGTTAAATAATGTATCAGGGGCATTAATAAAGATTTTGCTTCAGAGCCCGACATCTTTCAGTGAAAATTTCCGTAGTTACTCCACACTGGCCTCAGAACTTGTCTTAATTTTTCAAGTAGAGTATACAGTATTATTCTCATTAGCCCTGTCCATATAGCTAATATTAGCAACAACTTTATACTTAGGTGGCAATTGTGCTTTATCAAGATTCACATTAAATGCTCCTTTTGCTCAGAGTGAGAAAATGATTGATTATACCCCATTAATTCTCTTAAGTCCCTAACAATTAATTGTGAAGTCTTCTTGGCTCCATTTACATCAGATGCATTTCCCATCACAGGCCACATAATTTCTTCTCTCGTGTTGTCAGGTGTGCCATTGTGCAGTACCAGCACACTGTGCCTCCAACAGACACATCAGGAATTTGGGGAGGGCAGAGTCTGTGCTTCTCTGCTTGCTGTTGCAGGTTTAGTGGGATGAACAATAAACAGGTTCACTGTCAAAGACCATATATGCCTAGCTGTGACACAATGCTTTTGGATGCAGATAACTTTTTATACTCTTCATTTTGAAAAGAAGGAAAAGAATACAGCTGTCAATAGAGATAAAGGGAGAAGCAGGCAGTCTGAATCACAACAGCCCTCTGTACACACAGGGACTGTGATTGACTCCTGTGTTTGGGTGACATAAAAAAGTTGGACTGGTAGAAAAGTTGGTTAACAAAATTTTCTTTTTATGACAGTCTTTGATGTTGACATTACAGAGGACTTAAGGCCTTGTTACCTTTCACATCCACACAGGATGCTGTAGAAAGCTTGAGTGGCTGAACTGCGCCAATAGTCTTAGAAAGCCAAGCTCAAGACCTGAACAGAAGTTTTAAGTGAGGTGTGGGGGGACACACCTCATTTAACATTTTTTAGGGATCTATAGCTGAAGTAGTTACCCATCACACTAGGAAGTCACTTAAGGGGTAGATCAACTTCCAAGGGCTCCTTAATCTAACCCTAGCAAAAATTAAAGTCCCCAAAATGAGTACCAAGAAGGACCTGTTTCTCTCCTGTGCTTACAGGACAGGACAGGATAGGCTTGGGGACAAATTTGGATGTGTTTTCACTAGAGAAGTTGCAAGAAGCTAAATGCTATTTCCAGGTACTGTAACTAAAAGGCACCAGGTTTTCTGAAGTATCCACATGGGCACCACTAGCACAGTCAATGAAAAATTGGTTTGATTAACTTGAAAGATGGGAGGCAACTTGGGATAACCCCTAAATGCCATGAGGGGTTATCCATATCTGAAACACACTCTTCATATGTTACTTTTTGTCACCAAAAAAATTGTTTTTATGCAATGGCAAGGCCTATGAAGCTTCCAACAAATTTTCAGAGGATTATGTGTTGCACTCTTTCCTCTTATGACGTTTTATGAAGAAAAGCCACTATTTTCCCCATGGAATGGTGATCATAGTTCTTTCACATACATGAAAAATCCCTTTGGGTTTTTTTTTTGTGGGTTTTTTGGGGGTTTTTTTGGTTTTTTGTTTTGTTTTGGTTTGGTTTTTTTGTTGTTGTTGTTGTTTTGGTTTTTTTTTTTTTAATGGAGTATTTCTCTTTTGTATATTAGCACAACAGACGTGACAAAAAAAGATTTCATATCAATGGGCAAATTCATTACTGCTGTAATGTACTGAAGTTCATATTACTAACAGGATTAATGTAACAATTACAACTGAGAGAATTTGCTACTGAGATTTCTCTTCAGTCTTTATGGAGGCACAATAATAATTGCTATTGTTTCTAGAAAGGAATTGCTATTTTCAAAAAACAAAACAAACTTACACAGGCAATCAGAAGTCATCTCTCCTTGCCACAGAAAATACAAAAAGGCTGAGATTTCACTGAGTATGAATGACATGATTTTTAGTTTGCCCAGGCCCAAAATAAACTCTGCAGATAAAATTCTGAGTAAACAGGAGAGGAAGAATGTAAAAAATTAAAAGAATTAATACTGAAAAAAAAATCTTGTTGTGATAAAGGTAATAAATGACTGAAACTTCCATGTTAGGAAGATTAATTTGACTTGCACAAAAACCCTCCCAAAAATTAATTAACATCAGAAACATTTTAGGAACTTCTTGGTCTTTGTTCTCAATTTCAAAACCTAAGCTGTTATGAAATCAAGATTTTTTGAAAGTTAGTTAAACATCACCATCTTCCCAAGTAAATATTTAAATCCTGACAGAAGGTTTAATGACAGCTAGTGGGATTAACTTAAGAAAATACCCATGATTGGAGTGATTATTACAATTAGCCCATTCATGTCAGAGTTCTATGGTTCTATTAGATAATTTTACTAAAGCTAGTGGGATTAATACAAAAGCAATGCCCAAATGTGAGGTCATTATTGCAATTAGAGTTGTACATGTCAACATTTCATGGTTTTATCAAAGAATGATTAATGTTTTTATGCTGGAGAAGGGAGTTTATTTTCTGCTTTGGGCCACATGTCATCAAATCAAAATTTAGCTGTAAAGCAATAATATTCCCCTAATTGTTGCAATCGGTTATGTTGAAGCAGCTCTTAAAACACCAAAATATGGAAAGGTTTGTTATTGGTTGTACCGAGCTACAGGTTCTGATCTTGCTGGAAATAGGTTAAGTAGAGAGCATGGCCAGCAAGGTTAGACTTAAAAGTGAGTCACACAAAGACAGAATGGAATGGACACTCATAGTCATATTACCACCAAGACTTGTTGATGCTGTCAGGTCAGTGTCAGACAGTTGTAGTACAGACTGATTTCTAAAGCCCTTTTGTGGGGATAATGAATTACTTACTACTACGTTAGGGTGGGTTTTTTTGTTGTTTGTTTGTGGGGTTTTTGTTTTGTTTTGTTTTTGGTTTGTTTGTTTGTTGTTTTGTGGGGTCTTTTT
>VWYP01025819.1:13037-40539 GCA_013400435.1 Pycnonotus jocosus | reverse complement strand
ACACCTCAAAATCTTCAGGGAAAAAAACAGGTGGTACACTGCAAAGCTCAAGTGGTTATGAGCTTTAAAAGGCACTTTAGAATGTGCTGAGGTGTCACCATGTTTTCTGGACTTCTGGGTCTGTCAGAGGAGTAGTGGTGTGCAGCAGGACAGTTTAATATATGCCTGTAGGCAATGCCAGTAATTTCTGAAACTGCTCCACTTGCCCGTGCCACAGGTCTCTGCCAGATGTGCTCAGATCTGATAGCAAGCAATTTATGGGAGAAAAACATAAAACCAAAATAATTGCATTTCTATTGGAATAGTTTCTTAATGCACAGAAGCCATTTTATTGAGATAAGTTTTGTAGATATTTTCAATAGTAGTGGTAAAGGGTAGTGAGCTGCTTTACTGTCATTCTGCACACAACTGTTCAGTTGCTGGATCACCTGTCTAGCTCCAGCAATCTATTTGCTGCTATGTATGGCTAAATTAATTGTGGGTCAAAACTGGGGCTGGTTCTCAAACTCAAGCAGTTAATGTTCTTGTCTTCATTATGCCAATTTGTCTAACCACAGTAGTTAACACATCTCTATAAACGGAGGGGGGAAAAATCAAAGAGAGGTAACTCTTGCTGACAAACTGACATCTGTCAAATGTAATTTCTAGTTATAAGTTACCCCATTCTTTGGGAATATTTTTAGTCTTATTATTTTTAACTCAAACCTTCTGAGTTCTTTTTCCTTCCTTAGCAGTTTCACAGATAGTATGTTGTTAATGTTGGTTTAAGTTCAAAATATTATATGTTATAATACAATTATGAAAAATTGAATATGTTAAATGGATAGTTTATGGACTACTGTCTATTTTTCATGGCCTTGCAAGGCATTTTTTAAGCAAAAAAAGTTACTTATTTTTGAAACTACTAGTGAACCCTCATCTCTGGTGGACCAGCCTGTTGATACTGTTCAAGTGCAAAAAAGATGAACATAACTTCCTATAAGTTTAAGAATCTCAGTGCAAGTACAAGTGACAGTCTTTAGGCTGTCTGGTTACAGATCATGTATTTCATCATTGCATTTATTCACCTGGAAGGGGAAAAAAGAAAAAAGAAGACATTTTACATTTATTTTATTTTCTAATGTCATGCCTAATTTTGCAATCACAGTGGTATATTATGAAACATTGTGACAGATGGATGGATTTCATGAAATAATCTTTGATTGCTCTCTTTGTTCTTCCTGTACATGTCAAAAGTAAAAAATAGAAAGCCTTTTCTCTGTCATGTTGTTTCTCAGTAGATTAAGATGGAAAGTGGAATAAGTGCAAAATATAAATATTATGGCAGGCCTAAAATAATTTTTCCATGATGTTTGATTTCACTCATTCTGTATTTGGTTTTCTGAAGCATAAATATTGTATTACATTTAGCATTTGGATAAAAATATATGAAAAATATCCAATACATGGAGAAAACAATACACCTCAAGCTGGCCAAACCTCAAACACACACATTACAAATCAGGACCTTTTTCTGTAAATTCTTGCTTTTAGCAATAAAAAAATCCACAGGATGTTAAGATCATGCATAAGGATACTGATCATAAACCTCAGGAATGGAAAAAGCTACTCCACATCCATCATCAATTTCTAGTGCACTTCAAAACCTGGATGTATTTGTGCTTTTCTTCCTTTGGTTCATTTTCAGCCTTCAGTTTGTTTCAATTAAAACCAACTAATCTAATATGAAAGTTGTCTCATTTTAATAAAAAATACCTTTCATTATTAAATGTTTCATTATTAAGTCACAGGGTTTAAATTGTTTGAAAACTATTCCAGCATGACAAAGATAATAGTGCAGAATGATGCAGGTCCTATACCCATTTCATTTATACTCAGTCATGTACCATATATTCAGATTTTACCTGGCTAAATTAGGCTTCAAAGCTGGAAGTTTTGGCTTAGTTCTACTTAAGCAGGAAAACCATAACCATAATAGACAACACAGAGAGATGTAAGGGGCTCTTAATGGCCAGCGACCAAAGCCCTCTTGATTTACACAGCAGAAACTATAAGCTTTCTTTGGGTCCACCAGCAGTGGATGAAACAAAAAACAATTGTCTTTGCAATAATCTCAATACAAACAAGACAAAAAACAACCAACCAACCAACCAACCAAAAATAATCTACCTCTTTGCATGCCAGATATTCCTTCAATTTGCAGTTTTAAAACACATTTCTTGGAATTGCCACTGAATCAGGGAATCAGGAGTTTCTGTGAGGAACCCTCATAGTAATGCAGCTATGATAGCACTAAGTCCTGCTGACGTGTTTACATTATAAATTTAATCAGAGAAATTGTGATGGAAAAATAATTAAACCAGAAGAAGTCGTTACCATTATGGAAAACTTCTTTGACTATTTTTGGCTAGCAAGAAAAGTAGCTCTTAGAAGATCTTAGGACACAATTCTTGTCCTTTGACATGGCAAGAGAAAATCACACCTATCCTGGTGCAGCTATTTAGAGATTTAAATATAAAAGAAAAAAAGTTACCCTGATGTATTGCTTAATGATCTCTTAAGGCTCATTACAAAAAGAAAAAAAGAGGACTTTACAATCACAGTGGTTTTCGTGTAAGAAACAGGAATTATCATTATTATGACCACCAGAAAAATATTTTATTTTTTCTTCCTTCTACCTTTCCTCCCACTCCTTCTGATCATATTTAGTTCCTGTTATATGTGAGTAGGTAACACTTTCCCAAATTAATCTGAGAAATGGCCTTCTTTCAGAAGTGGTTTTTAAATGTGTTTCAACAAACATACTGTACTCATGTACTCACGCTACCGGCTTTAATCTTGGCAAGAACACGAAGTATACAAATGCAGTGCCCAGAAGCCAGAGTCATGCTGAGCTGTTCTTAGAGCAAGGCTCTGGAGGGTATAGCAGGCACATTATAGGCACTTTATGGCACTTCACACCACCGGCTTTCTCTCCCTGCCAGCACTCTGCAGTCAAAGAAAAAAGACATCAACACGAAATCAGACATGAGATGCTGTCCAGTTGAAAAGGTTACAGCAGCAAATGAGCAATTAGTGCACCCTGCTGCAATGACTGCTTTAGGTTGAGAAAGGACTTAGACAAAACACAATAGCTGAACACACCAGCTTTGTAATCTGTTTGTCATAAGTCCACAGTTAGTGCCGCACAATGGGCTGGCAGGGTATAACCCTCCGGGATAGCGTGAAGCCTGTTCTACACAAGAGCACCAAGCTTATTCTGTGTTTATGCCTACACTTGAAAAGACTGTTTCTTGCCGATATATAACAAAATAACTCAAACAAAATCTGCTGGGATAGAATGTTTCAGGTGACAAAGATCTATATAAATGCTTTAAAGAAATGCCATAAAAATAATTTCACTAATCTGCATGGGAGCAGCCTCATCGAAGGGATACATTTATCAGCTTAATCAGATGCTTATTGCCTGGTCTGCTGTTCATTATAGACAATGTTGCTAAAAACTGTTTTCTGTAGCAAAGTCTTGTCTTGTATTGTTTAAACATTTTGTTTTCAAGTGTTGGTTTGACAGTCATTATCAGCATAATTCTACCAACAGAAATGAAAGCTAAAAGCTCATAACTGCAATTTAATGTTTAATACTACATGGTGGTTTGCAAACCTCAAAGTGCTCTCTGGGAGAAAGTACACAATGCAACAAAAGTCAGGAGGCCGAGAAAAATAACTAATGCAATGTAAGAGTGACATAAAGTCAGACAAATGTGAAGAAAAAGATAGACCAACCACTTAGGTGAGATTTACAATGGCAGAAAATCTACTGGAATTTGTAGTCAATTGTTGCAAGCTATTAATGTATAATGGATGTGTGTTTTCCTCGCTGTAAAAAATGCTCTAAACACCAAGTATCTTCCCCTGTGAGAAGCAGAGACATCTGAATTTTGAGAAGAGAGCAGGCAATGCAGACAGAAATTGTCCTTCCACACTGCCAAGGGGACAGCTGGCAGTGAAATAAATTGTCTCTTTCACAGAGAAAAGGCTTAATTGTTCAGATCTGAGCCTCCTCACCTCCCCTTACTCCCTGCTTCCAGCAGCCTTCACACACACTGAAGAATAGAAGGGAAAGCCTTTCAAGTAAGGAGATGCCAAAGGGTTTAAAGGAATGAGAGAACATGATTGTTTTAAGTTAGTAGGTTCACAGATGTCTTAAGCTGGTCTGAGACAGAGGTTCACTCAACAGGAAAGATCCTGTACTCTCATCTGCTCCTATCAGCCGGTTGCCAATGACCTCCTCTTCCCCAGCTCCCCCCAACATGTGGCAGCAAAGAGAAGAAGATTAATTTGCTAATGAAGAGAAAAGGAAAGAGGGAGAGGGAAAGGGAGAGGGAGAGGGAGAGGGAGAGGAGACGCTTTCAATAAGGAAACCAATGGGGGCCATGTGAAAAGAGGATACCCAAGAGGTTTGTATTAGAACCCAGCATAAACACTCAGGAGATTGCAGGACAGCCTTAACTGGAGAGGTTACCAGTACGTGCAGCATATAGACTGGTGAGGACAGCACTTTAGGTGTTTTGACTTTTAAAGTGGGTTTGACCTTTCTTTTTTTTTTTCCTTTTTCCCTTTTGGGAAGAAAACAATATTAACCAATCTTATTTTTGGAAATATTTATTAATGTAAAGATAGGTATGGATGAAAACACTTTGGAAAATTTTTCTAGGAGATCCTGCTTGGCATTTTTCACTGTTCTGTGAGGGCAGGTCTTACAGGGTGGATTGCATTCAGGATTGAGAAAGGACAGTCAGTCTAAATGAATGCTTTACTTTCAAGAGGATTTGCTTTGGTTTTGAGTATACCAATGCCTCAGTACTGCCTAGGGAGAGAAAGCCTGCTTACTAACTCTTTCACAGCACCCCACATAATTAGAAATGTGTGTAATAATGCTTTAAATTTTGGATGTGGCTATTTGTCCACCAGTTACTACTACCCAATATTTGCAACACAGTTTACATTGCTGGCTGAAGTAGCTCTGGCAGCAGAGGTGACTAAACTAATCCTAAGAGGTATTAGTGAAGGATGGTGCTCTCAGGCAATTCCCTTACATGTTGTTAAAGGAAATTGAATCAAAGGAAATCCCCAAAGACCTTTTAGAAAGAGGTTTTGCATTTGTATCTTGATATCTCCAACTAAAAGACAAAAGCAGCCTTGAGTTATCAAAGGACAAGAGATAGCTTAGAAATAATTTATTGAAAGGGCATGGGTTAGTTTTAGTAAACTACTTTGTAACATTGGGATCTCAGAGAATGGCCATTCTAATTTAAGAATCATGAGAAGAACAGTGAACAAAAATATTATCCAGGGCTTGGGGACAATAATTAATAATTCAGTTATAAATGGTATTTTAGGTACAATCATCTATTGAGAAGACCCAAGGACAATACAAACAAGAAAAATGCAACTAGGGCAGAAATAATTTCTATAATTGGCTGTAAACTAGATGGCTGATGTATACTTCAGATTTTTCTAATGCAAAAAATATTTTTCAGAGTGCAGAATAATAACTAGTATCATTATATCGTTATAGAAGAAAAAGCTTTTAATTTTTAAATCTGTTTTGTTTGCATATTTACTTACGGCATTGTGATTTTTGGCTGATAGGAATACACTCTTTTTAACACAATGTACTATGTAAATAAGATAACATTTTCAGTAATTTTTAAAAGCTGATATTATGTTTAATTTTTTCTCTTTGTTGAACTGAGGTAAGGACAGGGGTCCTGAAGCATATAAATGGTTTCACATGCTTTTACCAGTTAATAATGCTAAGCCATCTGTAGACCAATGACCATTTCCTAGATTACAAATGATCCAAAGAAGTCTGTCAACTTCCTTCTTTGTTCCAAAATCTTAATTACTCTTATTGCAAGTGGAATAAATACCCACAAAACACCAAAACCAACAGTAAGACCCAACATATCCTGCAGTACACACAAGGACTCTGAAATTCAAAGAATCAAAACCAGCAAAGCTATTATCAATCCAGTGGAAAGCTAGAGATCATGACTAAGAAAAAGTTCTGTTTGCTACTGATTTTACAATGTGCCCTTTTTGTTGTTGTTTTTGTTTCAACCAAGGAACAGTCTGTAGCAAGACCAAGATTTTCATGCTTCCTTGCACTTTTTCTCCTGTTTCAACAAAATCTTTTTATGGTCCTGAACTTTCACTCTTTAAGATGCTATATCAAATATGCAAATGGACTGTTAAACACACGCCATAGAGGATTTTAAAACTTACAGTGTAATTATGAGGCTTTAAAATACTAAAATACAGAAATAAGAAGAAAATTAGAATATTCACAGAAACTATAATGTCATTTTTAGATGAGAAAAGTTTATCCAGAATTCAGAGACTATTCAATGGAATGTGTTAGCAAAACAAGATATGAAATATAAGCAAAGGACATCCAACTGCTAAGGAATTTAAAGTTCACACTAAGTAACAAAGACATTTCACTCTGAGACACTCAGGAAGGGTTTTTCACTTAGTTCTTTTCTATATTGAGATCTCACAAAGAGTTTGAGTGACAAAGTCTGAAATATTAGTATCCTAATGTGTTACAGAAACCTCCTCCCTTTTCTCTTGCTTCCTCTTTTATCCCCACATCTCTAGATTAAAAAATGTCTGAAAGGCAGCAAGGTAGACCCCTTTTGGAAGCTTTTGTGAAGGGGTTTGGGCACAAGTGGCTTTAAGATCCCTTTTCATCACAAAATCTCAAAGTCAAATTTATATTATGATATATCCCATCTTCATAAAATATCAGTGTTAGTGGACAGCAATCAAACTTTCATTGCACTACACAAATTAAGACCCTTTGATAATGTTGGCAGTAAAAGCGCAATGGGAAATGAGAATGGTTTCTCAATTCTTTCCAGTTTGCATCAGCACAGCTTTCTTGCTACTGATTCTCTCTTTGCCACATCAAGATGATCCGTTCAACAGCTCCTCCTCCTCAGTGCATCATCGGTTCCTCTGTAGTTCTCCTTCCTTTGTGGATTATTTGTTCCCTCCAAATCCCTCTTACACTTCCAGTCTCTGTGTATATACTCCACTTGATTGTCCAGTGCCAGAAACCTTGTATAAAAAATAACCAGTAGGCAAAGAGCTTTCCAGAGATTTGGGTTAATTAGTGAGAAATAATACTGAAACAATTATTTCAATTAAGAAACCTGACAGGAATGCAGCAAAAATTTTCTGTTTGTTCACTTGTTTTTCATAAAAAAATTTAAGTGTCTTTGAGTAATTTTTCTCTGCAGCTTTAGAAATAGTAGATTCCATTCCAGCTGAGGGCTGACCACAAGCAGAGACAGAATACTGGCTCAGCTCCAGCACTGAGTGGCAACTCCAGCTGCTCTGCAGAGAACATCACACTTAGGAAATGCATATACACACACAGTTAAGTTACTGACTGTCAGGTTTACAGTGCTAAAGGAATTCCCCAAAGAGAGGAAAGATCTTAATCAGCCTTTCCAGCTGTGACCTGCATTCTGACCTGAAACTCAGATTTACATTACACACATTATACCTTAATCAACAGATTAAGGTATAATCTGTTGCAACACATTCCCTCCACCCAGACTATCACATAGGAAACAGCCTTTTCCTTTTGCTTCAAAGAAACATTTGCCCACAAACCTGCTAAATAAAGTGGGGAACGGCAGTCCATACAAGCAAAAATCAGATCCTGCAGCAGTTGTGTACACTGAAAAAGTCTTATGGAAAGCTATCAGAATAGATTCAAACTAGTTTTACTTCCTCCTCAGATTCTTCTTAATCACTTAAAAATTTTTGTTGAAAATAGGTCCTTTTTGCCCCAAGAGGTCTAATCCTTTTTTCACGTAGAATAGTACCACACTGGTGAACCTCTACCGAGTGCCTTCAGATCCTTATCAGTGTAAAGAGAGGCTTTTTTTGCCTGATTAGTTCTGTCACAGCACTCTTCCCTCACACTGGACATTCTGTAGAGGAAGATGTCATGCATGTATTGGACAATGTGCAGTCTGCAAGTATACGAAGATGGAAAAGAGAAAAAGAACTAGAACTTATCTGTAGGAGATTCAGGAACAGAACTAGGAGAGAAGGAATGATAGAGCACTTTCTATGCAGGTGTTTTTCTTTTGAAAATTTCATCTTTGCCCTTTGATAATGAAATGCCCTGGGAGGGCTTTTTAAATATATGAAAGGGAGATTTCATTGGAACACATTTGGGAAAAATCCAAAAAACAATATAAAAGAACATTTAAAAAGCTTATTACCCATTACACACCCATCCAGCATATAAGACATTCAAATGAGTTCAATCAAGCCAATTTGCATACAGCGCACAAAAAACAGGCATGCAATTTGCTCATTTTATTGTAAAGTAAAGCAATTCTCATGTCAGCATTCAAAGTCTTTAAAAGGAAAATTCTCTATGCAGTTGAATATTTCACAGAGAAGACTGTGGATAGATAGTATTCATAAAATACATTTTATCTAAATTGCTAACTGTCTTTAGCAATAAAACCATCTGAAATAGATGTTGACAAGTGGAAATTATATTAAAAATCCTGCAAGAATTCAACATATTCAGGACTATGTTACTATAATTTCAATATTCTGCTATATCTTTGCCACTTACAGAAAGTGTATTTGCCCCCAGTTGCAATTTAAAATAGCAAGATGTATATTTTCTGTATCCCTTTTGACCTCAGTGGAACTTCAAATCAGGAAAGACTTAAGAAATCACCCTGCATATGTAAGTAAAAGCCAGAAAAACACAAAATTACTCAATATGGTTAAAGCTAAATATTCTCCACAAAAAATAAGAAACTTTGCATTTTGAGGGTTTGGGGGAGATCTCCCTCGTGACAATTTATTTAGTTTTACTTCTTCAAGATCCAGTTTCAAATATCCTGATGTTATCAGTTCTTATCTATCAAACCCATGTTCAAGTTCTACTTTTTAATTCTCCCTCTCTGGCTCCTTAACTTATTAGTTTTCTACTCAGACTTTTTTGTCTTTCATCTGGCCTGGGACCAGCCTCTGTCAAAGAACACAGAGGAGCGCCAAACCAGCACTATGACAGGGGGAGGGACACATTGCTAATTTTTGGGTACTAAAGTTCCATTGTAGTGGCTCACGTCTAAAAAGAGCCTATGTCCCAAACTCAAATTTTCAACAGATTTACAATTTGTCTAACTTTAGGAATATTCTTATAATGATGGAAGAAAAACAAACCTGTAAAACCAGGTCTGGTCCTCAGCTTAGTTTCAATCTACTGCTAAAAATGACACCATTCTAAAGAAAAAGCTAGGAAAACAGGCTTAAAGTCTCCCTAATCCATCACCAGAAATGAAAAAACCACGTAACTGCAATCATTTGGAAAACAATCTGAACAGAAAAACCCTTGGAAAGTTGAATAAATAAAAAAGAAATCTTTAGAATAGAAGCACATTATGATGCAGGACCACATGAGCTCATTTTTAACATCCCGTCCTCCAAATGAAGACCACATTGCTTATCACTGAAGATATATTTTCAGTACATTAACAAACCAACAGCAGATTAAGATATCTTCCATCCAAGGAAAAGCACAAGACAGAAGCAGAGAAAATCTCATGCCAGGAGGGAGCTCAGGAGTTTTCTGGTCTAATATATTCCTCAGCAGCCTCAGCCAAGGAGTCAAACCCAGCACTTCAGGGAAAGAGGAAGCCTCTGTCACTATTCATGTGTATTTTTGGGAAAGGTTTCCTTATGGCCAGTCCCAGCCT
This sequence comes from Pycnonotus jocosus, assembly GCA_013400435.1. Taxonomy (NCBI): domain Eukaryota; kingdom Metazoa; phylum Chordata; class Aves; order Passeriformes; family Pycnonotidae; genus Pycnonotus; species Pycnonotus jocosus. The sequence goes on along the minus strand of VWYP01025819.1, from coordinate 30,736 downwards.
GTCATGTCCCTCATTCTCCCCCTCCAGCCTGCTTAGAAAAGCCTGGCTCCAGCTCCAACAACCCTTATCGGTAGTGGACTCTGCAATAAGTGCTCTGGACCTGCTGCCTCTCTAAGCTGAACCATCCTCCAGCCTCTCCTCACAGGGAAACTGTCCTAAGCCCAACCACCTCACTGGCCCTCTAAGTTCAATCTGATTTATTTCTCCCATTGTGGAATCCAAAAGTGAATGCACTATATGGATGTGATCTAAAAAATTCTGAGCAGAAGGGGAATCCCATCCAGTGTCTGGCCATGTTCCTGTTGAAACAGCCCTAGGTGTGTTTGATCAACACACTGCTGGTTCATGCTCAGCTTGCTGCAGCCAGCAACCCCAGGACACTGGGGTTCAGTCAGGAAGCGCATTTATCTCTGCAAGGGGTTATTCCTTCCCATGGGAGATGTTCCTATCTGTCCTTGTTCAATTTCATAAGATTCCTGTTGACCTATTTCTCCATCTTGTGTAGTTTCTGAAGATTCTTCGGGGACATTCTCAAATATTTTGTCTCATAACTATTACCAGTTTCAAAGACGGACCTTGTGCTTGTTCCTCAGGAAAAAATCAGAGACAAATCTAATTGGAAAGGCAATTTTAAAGGGATAAATGCAACACACAGACACACATGGTGACAGTAGATGCCATGGTCAAAGTGGGGAATAGAGGACAATATCATATATTGCGATTAACATTATTATCTTTTCAATCACATCAACATGACATTGTTTTTCAGGTAAAATGATGTGCTCAGGATATTACTTCCGTTTGGATGCCTGAATAGGGTGGGATTTCTTGAGTGGCAGAACAAAAAGGTAAGGGAGCAAGAAGACAGCATGACTTGCTCCCAGTCATTTATGACAGGTTCTTAGGTGAAAGGGCCAAGGTATGATGATCAGCACTCACTGGGTGTGGTGTGGGTCAGAGAGCTCCTCATTGTGTCAGGGACCTGAGACAGGTGCTTCTCTTACACTGATCATCCCAGTCTCCCCTCTCCAACAGTGCCTCCAGACTTCAGTTGCTTTTGGATAATACCACTATTATCCTGCCTTAAATGCTAGGCATAAATTTGTACACAGCAGTGTTAGTAAGCATTGTCACAAAAAGTTAAGGTCCAGGAATTCTGACAACTCAGACCAAATGGTTTGCTTCAGGATTCCTACAGCTGAGTGGACAAGTTTGTTTTCAAAGCCAGATATATGACAGTAATTAGGGATGCTGACAGGATGCTGCTTAGAATCCTTCCTCCCAAAACATTTTCAAAATTTAGTCAAGGCTGTGCCTGGGAACTTTAAATAGCAGAATGTCAGCCTGTTCATATACCTCCTCAGGCTATTTTCAACAGCTCATTCAGATGTGCTGACCAGCAAAAGTCATGCAAGTTTAAACTCTCTCAACTATTTGTCATGTATTTTCAAAAAGATAACTGAGGTTATTATTGTTCATTATACCTCACTACTGAGGTTTCAGTAGTGTGGTTTATATTGCAATTAATTGGATATTTTAAAGAGGCTTTGTGTGGTAGCAGAGCAGGTAAGTGAGAATCCAGGAGTAATCATATATATTTCTGATTTTGCCATCAGCTACAACTACAAGCACAGTGTTCAGCTGCTCTTTGCCAATTTCCACACCCCAATCCAGTATAAAAGCTTGTACTAGAGAACACTGAAAAATAAGAATCTAGTTCATCTCCTACAGAAGTTAACATCTTTGCCTTTATTAATTTTTTACTAGAAAGGGCCAAATTTAAAGACCTTGAATCTTACTGTGAACTGTATTGTGGAATCATGCCTAAAATGTCTGTTCAACCAGAAAGTGACTAATTTCCCTCCTGGGCATGAGGCCCCATAAGACTGCAAAACAGGCCTCTCTAGTGCTTGCACATGATCTCTTCTTATGGATGCAGATGCAACTATTACATTAATAAGAGAGGACAATTAGTGGCACACAGACATCTTTGTGGCTAGTGGTCTGCAGAAATCTTACCTGAGGCCATTAATTGTTCTGAGAAGCTTAAGGATACATTCTTGAGCATTCCAGAGTCAAAAAGAGTAAATGGAAGCCCTCACCATGGTGTTTAGAGTTGTCAAGCACAATTCATAGTATTCCATGGGATTTTGTTGAAATGAAATAGAAGCTAACTGTAGAAATCCACAGTTGGTAGCAAATGGACTATGTAAGACCAAGGGGAAAATAATTCCTACATTTAGTAGAAATTCTCACTGCTTTAAAAACCAGCGAGAGAAGATAATTCTATGTAATAGAATTCTATTGTATTGTAAAAGAAGGTGTACAATCTACAAATTGAAAATGTCTGTGAAATGATAACATATTTAGCAGAAATTCAACAGCCTTCTTTGTAGCAGCAGCCAAGCAATGTTCGATGTCAGAGGGAAAAAAAGAAGAAATCTTATTATTAGGGCTGATTTTTTTTGTTGCTTTCTTTTTTTTTTTAATCTCTTATTGCCGAGCAGGTTGTCAGGGCCACCTCCAAGAGCTCTGCCAGTACTTACATTGCGAGCACCCCTTCCCCATCTCATTGCACGATGATCCTCAGCCGGATTTTCAGACACAATTATTTCTCTGGGTAACAATGTGAAAGGCAGCTGCAGCGAGCTTGGAGGTCAGGCAAAGCAGGCCACGGATGCAACAGCACCTGCCTTTTGCATGCAAAGATGGAGCAAATTACAACCTCTGTCGCCAAGAAACTGAGTAGCAGCACCATGTGTGATGGCCTCACGAGTACCATTTCCATCGTGTGTACGGGTATATCTTTTCAAATCTAGAGCAGGGAACAGATGTTTCATCAAAAGACACATTTAAAATAAAGATAATTATGCAGTAAGAAGCTTAATTACATGGGATTATTCAGGTCCACTTAATTGCTTGACAGGCTGAGGGCCTCCTACATATTTGTGACAGAAGCACCCTTCTCACTGGGTTACCAAACTCAGGCATGGCTTCGGGACAAATGTAGTTGCTTTAGTAATCCCACTAATTCCAGTTGCTGATTTTCAGCTACAAGGAGGAAAAGTAAGCAAACTTACCAAGCTTTAAAGTATAATTTTATTCCCATAGGCACTGTATTTTCTTCTATAAAATATGAATAGCCTGAACTACAAAAACTTGACAGTTTTGCTTCTGTACAGTATGAAGAACATTAATTGCACTTAGACATGATTTATATAAAGAGGAGAATCTCCTCTGGTCTTATTGCTCACACATGCCTACACGTCTCCAGTTTTCAGAAGTTTGTTATTATTTTTCTTGTAGGTATTTAAACAGACCTTCACCTTCCCAAAAAGGGACACCTTCTTTCTCTACAAGCAGAAGTCCTAATACTAAAAAAAAAAAGAAAAAAAGAAGTATTTAACTCTAAAAAAGATTTTTTTTTCCTTAAATAACACAGTGTGCACTGTGGAGTGGTACAAGCATTCTGCAGGCTTGTATTCTCATGGTAGCTACTGAAATGATCATACTATACATTTCACGGAAAAATAATGATTTCTGTGAAATTATGCTGACAGGCTTCCAGTGTGATTCTATGTGGCCTTGGGAGCTTACCATCTGCAGAACTTGGATTCAGCACTGCTCCAAAATACAAAATTAAGGAGGCAGATATGCTATGTGAATCATGCTGAACAGGGAACCCCTACATTTACAGAGTCTATGTAGCTGGGCTTTTAAAGAACATACAGCATCAACCCAGGTATTTTTTACCCTTTAACAGGTCCCAGAAAATAGTTCAAATTATTATTTTGTAGAGAGCTTTGCAATTAAATTTCATAGTTCCAGCCCTAAGTGTGCTAGTTCCTCATAGTCAACATGTTTTTTCATAATGTACTGTAGGGCATTAGCAAAGCCACGATTTATATGTAAGGGGTATAAATGTGATAAATTTTCATCAGAGAGCACTTTAACATTTGCATCTGTCAAGCCATTGCAGACTTTTTTTACATAGACAAACTAGGACTGGTTTCATTGTGCATTATTGAAAAAAACCCAAACAGCAAATCAAACCTGCAGAAGAATTAACTTTATAAGGAATTAAAGCTTCTCATTTAGAAAACAAAAGAGAAGAAAAGAAAAAAACAAATAAAACAAAACACAAACAAACAAACAAAACAAAACCAAAAACCCCTAGTTCAGCCTAAGCTGGTAAATGTAACTTAAAGCTTGGGAAAGATGATTACCCTATAATGGCTCCAATCACATTCACAAACTTGGGGTCATTTTAAATTACTGCTATGTTTTGGAATGCTGCCCAGAAAAATTTGGTGTGAAAAATCTGTTGAATGCCTTTGCGCTACATTAGGCAACAGTATTTAAGGTCAATAATGCAGGTGTGGGCTTTCCTTCATTCATTTTAAAAACTTAAAGACTTCTTCCTAAACCTCTGTTTATAAGCAGCTTTTGCTCAAACCTCTAAAAAGAAGAAAGAATTGGGAAGAATGAGGAAAGGATGCCATTTTGCTGCTATCAGGAGAGAACACGGGAGAGGTGCTAATAAATCATAAACCAAGAATAAGTTTCAGTGTGGCAACTTAACTTTTATAAACATGTACCAACACTTAGTGCACTTGCCAAGCAAATCGCAGGAACTTATGCTACTTTCCACACTAATGGTGTCAAGGTGCACTGAATGTTTCTCCCCTGCTGCTTGAGAGTGACATCAGAGAGCTCTGGTGAAGCATATGTCCAAGCTCCTACTCTGCAGCAGCTATCGTATGCTAGGGTGACACTATGACTGATCACACCCAGGCACTGCTTCTGTCACTGCAAATGGGCTTTCAGCTATAATGGAAATGTTTAGTTCTAGGCACCATATATGTTAAACGTGTTATTAATGGCTGAAACAGATGCTTCCATCCACTGAAAGGGTTTGTTTTTATATAAAGCATATACTCCTGTAAATTTGGATCTTTTATTGGTTTGCATATTAGTACCAGGGATAATAAGAAAAGCCCCTTCTACTTTGCCTCATATTACAGAAGCATTTAAATTTTTAATTTCTGTTTCATATCAACAAATTTATATACATCTACACACATTTTATTACCCATTTTATATGACTCTGTTTGTTTCTGTTGTAAATTGCACAGTTTCTTAATCACTGCTAAACATAAAATGCCCCATCAGTAAATTATTCTTACAATAAAATACATGATGTGGTTAACAAATGATGGTTATTAATTTCAGGACGGAGATGTTGCATTTGTACTGTGGTTTATGTTCAATTAACACATTGCTGCATTAATGTAAACTGTCAGCACAGAATTGAACCAGAGACTAAATGAAAATTAAGCACCCTGAAAAGGAATTATTGCTTGGGCTAAACAGAGTAAAAGGCAATTTATTTGTGAGTTTGTTTGTACAATACCACATGAGGTATTCATGAGCAAATCCAGAAGCACAGATCAAGTTTTTAAAAGGAAACGGTCTGATTGCTGTACATTTTATGCATGTTTGTGGAAAGTATTGTGTCTTTGCAAACATGATTGATCAATGATTCTAAAGCTGGAGCAGGTGCAGTTCATGAAAGCCAGATTACAAGGGCAATACATCTTTAAAAATAAGTCACCCTTTTTTTATTAATTATAAACAAGAATGTTTCCTAGGTGACATACAGCTCATGAGAGAAAAGGATGGCCACAGTGAAAACAGTGACTGTGATCTTTTAGATGCAAAGAATTACATTAGTTTTATTTGTCGGATATGATTTTGCAAGAAAATCTCTGTAAAATACTCTGAAAAACTCATAGTAATAGCAGCAGATTGTAATGGTTCAAAACTAAAATGCTGAATTAGACTCTTTCAGAACAAGACAACTTTGTAGGACAGAATTTCTTATATGTTTTGAATTTGCATGCTGCAGAGGTTAAAACTAACCCTGACTGCAAACCAAGAGGACTAGGATTACTTTCTTTGAACATGTGGTATGTCTCACATGTTCATAACCTGTGTGAATAGCAATGCTTTTTGTGCCTTTGAATAAATATCAGAGTAGTGGTAAAACACTGGCATCAGAAAACAAGTTGGCATCATTAAAAACATTCTGGATTTCAGCATGCTGAAATCTGTTTAATATCAGGAAAGTTAATTTGAATTAAGTGTCCCCTTTTTAGTAAGACATGGAGCTGTGCATGTTTAAGAATAACCCCGTAGAGGTTGCTTGGCAAACCTCCCAAAAGCTTTGTGAGACACTACATTTCACTGTGGGGATTTAACACTAGTACTTGTGTATTTGTAGAGAAACTTAAAAAGTCCAGCTGGCACAAAATCAGCACAAAACTGGCACCACAATCCTGAATAAACTCCCTCTGAGATCTACATTTCATTCATGTGGATTACATTTGCTTAATCATATTGCCCCAGAGCACCTGAGCTCCCCTTATCTCAAGCAGCTGCTGGAGGAGAATGTCATCCATAGGTTTTCTTCACGTGGCTTTTCCTGTTTCACTCCACATCAGCAGCAAGGTGAGAGGCAGGATTTGCTTCCTCACAAAACAGCTTTTAGGACATAACTTCAGAGCTGGAGGGCAAGCTGTGTAGATGTCACATACCTGGACACCACTGCTGGTACATCTCATAATAAAGTTTCTCTGATGGACTGGCTGCACGCTCTCCATTTAGGGAACCCTGCATGAAGACAGCAGAGATAGAAACAAGGAAGAAAATAACACCCTGTTTCTCCCAGAAACCAGGCAAACCTTCACCATACAGTATTATCATAGCACATGGGCTAGGCTGGGCTGCAAAACATTTTTTTGCGTGGTTCATTAGTAAAGTTTGGTAGTAGTGCTACAAATAGGAGACTTTTCTAATACAAATATTTTCCATAAACACTGATTTGAAAGTTCATCTTATTGAAGAAGCCATACAGCTTGTACAAGCCACTGAAGAATATATACCACTATTATACAGTGAGCAAAAGCGCAGTTACTTTGACTTCTTAGTAAGAGAAAGGTGTTTTTTATGGTATGGCACTTCCACCTATAAAAGTCAGTAGCAACCTTAACAACAGTTACAAGTCAGAGTACAAGAGTTTGTCTGTGCATTTCCACTACTTAGAAAAATTTTTTTTCCTGAGCCTATGCCTCTGCTGAGGCTCTACCACCTGGGAATGTCATTATTCAGAAGTACATGTCCAGCCTTAAAATTCACTGATATGCTGCTACATGGCTTAGCTTAAGCAAGACTTCTCCAAGAGATACATCTCAAAGAAAAAGAAAAAAAAGACCATTCTTTCAAAAAATTTCTACTTCTAATTTTTTTTCTTATGTTCCTAGATCTACCACAGCAAATATCAGCATTTAAAAAAAAAAAAATTGAAACTAACAAAAGTTAGTTAGTTGGTTTTTTTAAAAAATTTATTTTAATAAGACAAACAATTTAGATATATCCACAAAAAAGAAAATGGAGGTACAGAGGAAATTACTATCAAGTTATTAATCCAGTTTCGATACTTAATCTGTGGACAACATATTCTACGATGAACCTTTAGAATGAGGTTGGGTTCCACAGTTGACATAGTATTTCAACAATTATGTGTGCATAGCAATCTGATAAGATAAAATCTTACTGGAAATTTGGAGTAATAACTGGTACTGTAAATACCATTACTCAGGGAAAAATGGAAAGAGTAACATTTATATTTTCTATAACTACATGAAAAAAATTTATTCCTCTGACTCCCCAGTGTGCAATGAATGATAGGAACTTTTCCTGAAAATTTTCTTAAATTTGCCATGCTAAATTTGCTTTCACTTAGGTCCTTTCTGAAGCCACTTTGGTGCTAAATCATTTGTGTATTGTGATTGGATTCGAAGTAAATTCCTGGTGTAAAAATAATATGTAAAACTGCCTTGATTGAGCTGAACATTCTTTAATGGGGCAAAGTTATTTCTAGTACTAAAAATCAACTACTCCACAGAAAAATAACAATGTCCAATGACCTGTAGTTCATATTTTACTGCTAATTTGCTGTATGATATCCGTTCATGTGCATGGACTATCTGAGCTCAAATGATGCACCTCAGCTCCAGGCAACTTTGCTGTTGTTTAGAACTAGTCCTTAATCAGGATTTACTGTATGTTTTCTTCTACTTGATAATTTAGCTAAAGGAAAATAGCTCATCTAAGGGATTGCACTTACCCTGAGAGACTTCAAGTGCCAGATGAAAAAACTGAATAAAAAATGATCAGATGAGACAACGAAGGATGAAGTATGCAGATAAGAGTAAGGAAAAATGTTTTCCAAAAAGAGGCAAAGAAAAGCTTTTGGTTATGTATTCCTTACATAGAATTTTTTTTTTTATTTTCAAGATTGACTCATTGTATGAAGAATTCTAAGAATGTGGTCATCTCTGGCAGCCAGGATGCAGCAAACAAAGCCACTGAAATATCCAATCTGTCCATGGATATGTTCTTGAACAGGCTGCAAAATAATTCTTTGTTCTGGAGACTGCTAACACTTACCTGAGGGTTATACACATGAAAAATATGACTTTGCATTTAATACTTGAATGTTGTATTGTTAAGTATGAGTGAATAACTTAAAAATTGCTCAGCTGAAAAAAAAGAAAGCTAAACGAAACACCTCAGACTTGTGTTTAATGTAGTGCAATTTAAGGAAAAGTGACTTTGTTTTGTTACTGTTGCCTCCTAAATGTAATGCATTGCCTCATTTTTGAAGATTTTTCTCTCTTCCATATAGCCTCAGAGGCCTCACTCCCACAACACTTGCTAACTTTTCCCTTCAACAATACATGACTATAGATAATAGATTTTCAGTGTCACAGACTCCACACAATCTCATGCTTATACATCAGAAAATGTCACTTTCCTTCAGATATGTTTTTAGTTACAAATGCCTTGCACATTTCAGTGGCTTTCTCATGCTGAATGCTTCATCCAGGCTTGGATCTGATCCACCTCTCACCATAGGCAATTGCAAGAATCTTACTGGCTTCAGTAGGGACTAAATGAAACTCTGTGAGTTTTATCCTCATTTCTATGTGTTCAGTCCCAAGTGGAGCACTTAAAGAGATGCTTAAATTTGTGGTTAGACCTATTCAAATCAAGGGATCACTCACATGTCTATAAATAAGCACAAGCAAAAGTGGGAGCATGTACACATATATGTATATGGTTATATGTATATGGTTATATGTATGTGCTATTAAATTACTGAGGGCTGCAGAGCTTATGGAAGAATCTGACTTATCACTTTAAGTGATAGAATCACAGAATCATGGAGTCATAGAGTTATCTCAAATTGGAAGGGGACCACAAGTATCATCTAGTCCAACTCCCTGCTCCTCTCAGGACTACCTAAAACTAAACCATGCTTAAGGGCAGCATCCACTCACTCCTTGAACTTTGACTGGCTTCTTGCCATGACCACCTCCATATGAATATGTTCCAGTGGCCAGCCAACCTCTCAGTGAAGAACCATTTCCTAGTGTCTAATCTGGACTTCCCTTGGAAGAGTTTACTCTAAGTCCTGTCTTATTTCTGATCAGCAGAAAGAGATCAGTGTCTCCACCTCTGCTGTTCCCCCTTGAGCAAGATGCAGCCTACAAGGGAGTCCTTCTCTTCCCCAAGCTGAACAAGCCAAGGGACCTCAGCTCCTCCTGCTATGTCTTGCCCCTGAGGCCTTCTTGCACTTGGTTGCACTCCTCTGGATACACTACAATAGTTTGATGTCCTTATATTGTGGCACCCAAAGCTGCCCCCAGCACTGGAGGTGAGGCTGTCCCAGTGCAGAGCAGAGCAGGACAATCCCCTCCCTTGCCTGGCTGTGATGCTGGGCCTGATGCACCCCAGGACAGGGTTGGCCCTGCTGGCTGCCAGGGCACTGCTGGCTTATTGCCATTTACCCAAAACCCCAAAACCCTCTTTCTGCAGGGCTGGTCTCCAGGTAGTCTCTATTCTGTATATTTTTTCAACAGTCAAGCCTTTGAAGAAACTAATCCTTTTTGACAAAGCTTTTGTTATATCTGACAGTCTTCACTAATAAATGCACTGCAAAATGTAGCCCTCTATCTTACTCATATTGTGACACAGGCCTGATTGGGTTTTTTGTTGGTTTTATCTATAATGATCAGACGAATAGTTTGGGTGGACTATTTTAAATCAATAATTCAGGCATTGTTCAAATTCAGTTTGTTTGTGATCTATGAATAATTACCTGAGTTATAATATGATTTCTGTATTCACATTTGATGTCTGACACTTCTGAGAACAGGAAAAGAAAGAGACAGAAACAATAATTAGTACACAGTCAAAGTGAGCACACTTGTTAACACATGAATGACTTGGTATAATATGAAAATAGATGTTAATATGAACAAAATAATAATTAGTACAATTAAAAAACTGTTTGTGTAAAATGCTTAAACCAGTATTTTTGCTATATTCAACCCTCCATAGTTAGTTTAGTATATCCATTATCAAATTGGTGCACAATAGTAAAAGTGCTACACCGCTAAAATGAGGAAACTAAGTTTTGCAGGGACAAGGGGTATTGAACATTATTCAGAGTAGGTATAGCACAGAAGCAAAAGCACAGGTTCTTAAGGTGTTTTTAGTGCAACTGACAGAGGATTTAACTGACCATTGCAGGCCGTACTGTTATACCAACAACATATTTAGTCACTAAGAAAATGTCTAGGTGATACACAGCATCCTTTTCATACCCATGTGGCCAGGCATAGGGAAAAAAAAAAAAAGTGCAGTAAAAATAATAACAATTACTTGCCCTTAAAATACATTACAATTTCAAAAGATCTTGGATAATGCTGAGGATGAGGAGGGTAGCTATAAGCAGCAGCAGGAGTGCAGCTGGCTTCTGCGCATGAGGACAGAACTGTGAGCTCTTCAAGTTTTATTCAGACAATTACAGGAAAAAATGGAGCCTGAGAAAGTAAAATAATTCCTTCATGTGGAAAAGAATGACATTGAGAAAAAGCCTTCAGATGAGAGACCTGTGACCAAGAGGACACAGGTCTGGACCTGATTTTCTCTGGAAGTCTGTTGCAGACTCTCACATGGAGTTTGATGGCATCTCACAGGGGAGATGGAGGAACAGCCTACTCTGTGCAGGACGGATATATCTGTCTTCTTCTTTCAGAATTGTAGGACAGAGATTCCAGACCGTGGGAAAGCTTACATAAAGAAGAGATGGGAGGACATGAAGTATTTGGTATCTTTAAGGTCATGGACTTAGTCTTTCACTGAAAAAGAGAGCAGATTGCACTGGTAACCATACTGTTGGTTGTTGCAGGTTTTTTGGGGTTTGTTTGTTTGTTTGGGGGCGGTTCTTGTTTTTTTGGGGGTTTTTTTTTGGTGGTGGTTTGGTTGGTTGGTTGGAGTTTTTTTAATATTCTGGAACTGATAGTCAGGAAAGAAAAAAACATGCTCAGTTTGGCTAAGCAGGTATGCCAAGAAATACTTGTTCATGGAAAGAAAACTGGAGAATCTTGCAGTCTTAGGTCCCGTGATTTTTTAAAAATATAATTATGTTTAATAAAATGCACTATCTAACTCTTTTACATTGAAATGGTGTGCCTGGAAAAAGGCAATGCATTCAACATTTTTTTTCTTAAACAGATAAAAGCAAGAAGCAACTTCACTGGGAAGTAAGTTGCACTACGGCAAAAACAACTTTAGAAACATAGAACTGGGACTGTGTCTCCTGTCAAATGCACAGACATTGAGATTAACTGTGATTGTAATTGAGAGCAGAATTTGAAGTTGTCAATTTACTCTTGAAGTGCTGTCTACTCCTTAAACATTTGCTTTGTCTAAATGTAGCTTATGCAAATTTAAGAACAGAATCAGGGGTTCAGCATGTGCAAATATTCCTTTAGCTAGTGGAAAATTAAACATCTTTAGTTAGATGTTGGAGCATGTTATACTAAAAAATATAACACTCTCAGGAGAGAACACCTAACGTATGGAATGTTAACCACTGAGGAAGAAAATAAATTAGTTCCTATTTATCTCAACATTTAGCTTGAAGTATCTGTAAAACCCCAAGCTTTAACATGGCCTGACATAATTTTGAAATTGTCACTATGCTACAGAAACCATTGATTCCCTGGATGGTTTACTGTTCTGGAATTTAGTTGATCAGAAGGCACTGATAGGAATTTGAGGCAAATATTTCACTGAAGTGGATAGTACTTTAATGAAGGCTTATCCAGCTAATGAGGTTGACAGAAAGCTGCTTTTCTCCTTGAAACCAAAGCAAAACATCATTTGTAACTATTTTGTAAGCATTACAACTGCAAAACAAATCTTTTCTATTTATTCTATCTATGTTTATTTGCAGTTTTTTCATAATTATTTTTTCTTTGTTTTCTAGGACTGTTCTTTTCAGAATTGTAGTAGAAAAAACTAGTTTCTTCATTTGAAAACCTCTTTCACATTTGGCTCCTGAGCAATAAAGGTATTTGAAAGTGTCTTGAACATTTTTTTTGAAGATCTAGCATATCCTGAAAAGGTTCTGCCATGAAAATATATATAATATCATATCATGAAAAGGTTCTCATCCCAGCAGGATGTCAACTTCAGGTATATGGTAAACAATTCAGTTTCATTTACATTTTGTCATTAGGTGTCACTTACATTTTGCTGTGACTTTATCATATATCATATACTTTATTTCAATTCTTTACTAAATTCATGAACTATGAATTTAAACATCCCACATTTTTGACATGTTATTCCACATGTCAGGTTTTTTGAACAAAATCTAAGAATAACATAAGATTGAAATTGAAATATTTAATAATATTAATCATCAACATAAGACAGAAATCAAATTGACATGAAATTAGTCTGAAATCCAAAAGCTAAGCTAAGTCATTTACAGCAGCTTCATAAAAGGATGAGATATGAAATTCAAATTCTCTTTGGCATAAAATAAAGTAAGTTTAAACCATGTCATATATTATAAAGGTCTCTGTTGGTGCATTTTTGAAAGATTGCCACTTTATTAGAGCGTAGATATAAATAGGAGATCAATATGTAGTGCTGGATTCTAATTTTAAATTGTTGGATAAATGCATATTGTAATTAAATAGGGAATTTTGTGATTACACCCTTTACCAGAGATGGTGTAATTTTAACCACGTAGCATAAAGTAATATTTTTTAATCTTTAATTATATTCTAAGATTTTAATAGTTAGATGACAGACTATTCAAGAAAGAATTACTGTCAGATGTTTTCCTTTTAAACTCTGAAAAACAAGGCTCTGTTGAATACACATGTAGCATTTATTTCTCTTGAATAAGATTTTCTCATTTTCAGCTTACTTTCTTTTTGTAGTCAGCTTACAAAACAGTACTACAGGTGTTGCAGTGATTTGCTATTCATGTTTTTATAAAAATTTTTATCTTCTCTGAGCATTTCCATTTTACCAAGTCTCTGATTTTTTTTTCTCAACACAGAAGAAATGCTCATCTGCAAATGATTTTTGTTCAGCATAGAAGTGTGAGGATTCATGTGGTGAAAATCACTTGTTAAGGTACAATGTGACACACAGACTTGTGATGTTGTGACTAATTTGTCACTAAGTCTTCTTGATATTGCCAATTTTGTGACACGAGTTCCTATCATAAGTATTTTAATAGGACCTTATCGGAATACTGGATAGACAATAGTGGGAAAAAATACATCCTGTTCTGATCTGTGCCACTGCAAAATCTCAGGCTAATAATGAAATTTTTTTCTGTTCTAGTCTGCTCTTCCTCAGAAAGGGAATATATGCTTGTGTAAGAATGACACAAATATTAGCTTCACCCCTAGTTTTCCAGGTGCCCGTGGATTGGCACTACCAGGGTGCCATCGGCATTGTGGTACACCTGAGGTAACAACCCATGCCAAGAGATTTAGCAGCATACATATATATATATATATATGTATGGTGCAGAGGTAATTTAGGATTCTTGCACCCCTATCTGAGCTTTTCATAGATTGTTTTTCCTCTCCTAGGTGTGTCTGCTCTCACTGATGAGAGCTTGAACATTCTTCAATCATATTCCGTTAAATGCCATCTATTGCACCTCTGGTCCAGTCTCCTAAGCCAAAGCTTGATGCAGCTAGCTTAGTTGAGGCAACAAGCTATTTACAAAACTAGTTTTGCAGCTCTACACCTGTATTTTATTAGACACCTCATCTGGAGTATGATAATGAACATTTCATTTTATGATCCTCGAATCAGTCACAGAAACTGGCTTCATGTACCCTGCCTGCAATGCCTTGGAGTATCTTCAAACCTGTCACTGGGACAGCTGGTTTTTACAGTATTTCTTGTAGCACATTTTTTCACTCTAATATAGTATCTTGATTCTGACCTCACTTGTTGGTGTAAACCAGGAATAATTTTACTGAAGTCAGCAGAGACACACTGCTGTGGCAAGGTCAGAAACCGACCTTTCTTAGGAGTCATTCCAAGTCTAGTATAAAAAGCTATCAGGTATGTCGTATTCAGAACTTGGCACAAAGTTGTAAATATAGGGTCAAAAATAGATATTTTTGTCATTATCTGACACACACTTTGCTCTTTCTAAATGGAAATGTTGACCTAATTGTCTCCAGAATACCTTTCAGCAACAGCTGCCAAGTTCCTTTTAATGGAGAATGTGGAACAATTTTATTTTTTGTCATTCTCTTACTATGAATAGATAGAAGATTGATCAGAAGCAGCATAGCCAGCTTTTTAAATCGCTTTTTCTTCCACTCTAGGGCACCTGATTTGACACTTACATCCTGGCAAAATTTTCTCTGTTCTAAGAAGTGCATATGAAAATTTGTGTTTTATGTGTTAATCCACTATTCATTTTTCCATTTTCCTCAAAATTTTCTTGGATGTTTAATGCAAATAAGTGATGATATAGAAATTTCCCCCAATATTCAAAAGTAAATTTTCAGTTTCTGCTGGTCTGTATTATCACCTGGAGATAAAATGGAGAGTTGTCTAACCTCTGGGAAAGCTCAGCATACTCGGAGCCTCAGCAGCACTCACCATAGCACAACATCCATGTGGTAAAAGGCTACCTAGTTTGTTAAAGCATCATTAAGGGATAAGTGGCATGCATCACCCCATTCCCACTGCAGCCATTTCCTCTGGCCAGGAGGTTTTGCTGTCCACATGGAGCAGAATAACATGTTTAGAGCCATTGTCTCCCTGCTCTGTGGAAATCAGGCCACTGACAGGCCAAAACCTCCAAGATCTATGAGATCAGGAAGAGACAGCAAAGGACCATTTCCAGCCAACTGGTGAACACAGACATCCATATCAAAGGAATTCTGGCTTGTTTTTCCACTTTCCAATGTACAGTTTCCAATGTATTGGGTCATTCAGTTGGTGTTTGGCCCCTAGTGCCATCCCACAGAGACACAGTCCTGTTTATTGGGCACAGTCCCATTTAATACCTTTATTGATGACCTGGATGAGAGGATCAAGTGTACCACCAGAAAATTGCAGATGACACCAAGCTGGGTGGGAGTGTTGATCTGCTGGAGGATAGGAGAAGTCTGCAGAGGGACCTGGGCAGGCTGGGTCGATGGGCTGAGACCTGCCATGTGAGGCTCAACAAGGCTGAGTGCCAAATCCTACACTTCTGTCGTAACAACCCAATGCAGCACTACAGGCTCAGGTCAGGGTGGCTGGAAATCAGCCCAGTGGAAAAGGACCTGAGGTCCTGATCAACAGCAGCTGAACATGAACCAGCTGTTCCCAGGTGGCCCAGAAGGCCAACAGGATCCTGGTCTGTATCAGCAATAGGGTGGCCAGTGTTCTGGAGGTGTTTAAGAAAACACCCAATGTGGCACTCAGTGCCATGATCTAGTTGTCAAGATGGTACAGGCTGTACCTGATGATCTGAGAGGTCTTTTCTAACTTAATTGATTCTGTGATTCTGTGATTTTGTGATTTCATGGCAGGTTTTTGGTAGCAGGAACTTAACAGTGGTAGCTTTTTTCCGAAGCTACTGGAAGCTCCCCACATATCCAACAGAGCCAGTGCCAGCTGACTCCAAGACACAGCTGGGCTAGGCTGAGCCCATCAGTGACAGTGGCAGCAACAACTGGATAACAGGTTTAAGAATGAAAAAAAGTTATTGCACAGAAATAAACTGTGGACAGAGAAGAGAATAATGAGATTATGTAAGAGAAAGAATTCTGCGTATACCAAGGTCAGTGGAGAAGGAAGGGGAGCATCTGCTCCAGGTGTCAGACCAGAGATTCCCCTGCCGTCCATGGTGACAAGCACAGTGAGACAGATGCACCCATGGACATCCATAGCAGAGCAGAGGTCCACCTGCAGCCCCTAAAGGACTCGGTGCTGCAGCTGGTCAATGCCCAAAGCAAGCTTCCCATGGGAAGCACACACTGGAGCAGGCTTCTGGCAGGACCTGTGGATCTAGGGAGAGCAGAGTCCTCACGTCACCCACCAGGGCATGTGAACTCGTGGGGGTTCCACATTGTAGTAACCTGTTCCTGAAGGACTGCACCCCATGGAAGGGACCCATGCTGGAGCAGTTTGTGAAGAACTGTAGCTGATGGGAAGCACCCATGCTGCAGCAGTTCGGGAAGGACTGTCTCCCGTGGGAGGGACCCCATGCTGGATCAGGAGGAGAGTGACCAGTCTTCCCCCTGCAGAAGAAGGAGTGGCAGAGGCAACCTGGATGAAGTGCCCATAACTCAGGACTTGGGTTTCAGGTGCACAAAGCCCTGAACTGCAGTAGCTTTACTGGGTGACCCAAACCAACAGGTTCCCAGCTGTACAATATGGAAAATGCCGCTTCTGTCTAGCTCATGCTCGTAATGAGAATATTTCTGACAGGGACCCATCCCATGGTAACAGAGACTGCATTAGTGTAATGGGGATGGATCCTCACAATGTAAACAACATGCAAAGCAGGGAGAATTCTTCTCTCATAGCTTCATAAGCTGTTTTTCATCTTGCAACAACAGATACAAGTTTTACTAAAATGCCTTACCTTACATATAGGCAAATATTTTGTAACAAATCTGGACTTTTAGCATTAAAAAATTAATAGTAATCCTAATAGTTATGAACAAGTTTGAAGCTTTGTACACAAATAAACATTTGCAGATAAATTTGCATCAGGTCTTACATGTGTGATCTGAGTTCACTATGTTGAACCTATTGCCTTGTTAGTTTTGGCAACATGCTGCTGAGAGAAAGACAGCAGTTGCAGGGAGGTTCATTCTTTTCCATCAAAAATGTATACTTAATTAAATGGAACTGCTTGTGCTTTCATTTTACCTCAAGTCTCCGTTTGTCCAGAAAGAACAAAAACTGGGATCTTGGACCATGACAGTCCTTTGTGCAACAAGCTGAAAAAAAAACAAAAAAAAAGCTTTTTATATCAACCTAATTACTGATTCAGGTGCTCACAGGCACTATTTGTCAGGAAGTCCAGTTGAAAGTGTGTAGTCCTTCCACATAAAAAGAGAGAATTTGATATTAATTATCACAGACCTTTTAGTCCACCTAAGATCCTATTCTAATTTTTGACTTTGCAGGCAGTATAATACCTCCTAGTACAAAATATGCTCTTGCATTCTGGTGAGATCTCAAGTCCTTACCTATAATGTTTATTTCCTGCCATGCCTTTAATTTTTTTT
>VWYP01025819.1:0-12964 GCA_013400435.1 Pycnonotus jocosus | reverse complement strand
TGGGTGTGGGTGTGGGTGTGTTAGCAGAATTCCATCTGTGATTTTCTTTATCTGTTGCAAATGTTCAACAATTTACAGGAGAAATTTCAGGTCATGGGTTTTTTCATTCCTTAAACATATAAGGATTAAGGAATGAATGTGCAATCAGTATATAGAGAATCCAAAAAGGAAATCAATGCTTCAGCTTCTTAAATCTGAGTGGAATTCATAACATCTGCATTCACTGTTACCACTCTTTTGTACCTCCTTCAACTAAATAGGTTCTTTAGAGAGACAATTTGGTGAACTGGAAAATACAGTGATATAACTTTGTTTTTCTTTCATGACATGGAAAATGTCCAAGCACTTGTTTCTTTCTAACACTTTCTATTATGGTTTAATTTTTCTCTTTACTATTCCCAAAGGCATAAACTTTTGTATTCTTTTTTTTGTTTGTTTTAAAGAGGAGGTATGTCTAACCTTTGTTACAGAGAGTGGAGGTATCAGAAAAGAATCTGTTCTGAATGGTGTCTTCATGGTTCTGCACACAAGCATGAACTTGTGAGATCCTCAGCACAAGTCAAGGAATGGGTGTTTCCAAGTCTCTGTAGTCCTCTGCTCTTACATTTCATTACATTGAAAATCTCCCTTGGCCAAACTGTATCCTACCTGACAGTGACTGGAAGAGGAATGTGCACAGAAGTTCAGATATCAGTGCTTGGACTGCTAAAGCTACCAAGTCCTCTAGGACAGAGAAAAAGGTTTTATTTTGTTTTTTTTCAATTGCAGTTTTGAGACTTGTCCATGACTACATTGTTATAGAGACTGTATTTGGCAATGGGAAAATTTTAAATCTTGTAAGCAGTTCTTCCATTAAAAATTTGTTTTCGAATCTGAGTTATTTGACCAGGACTTATCCCAGCAGATCCTTCTAAATCAAATGATGGAAACTTTCCAAACTCATGAACCTCCCTATACCCATATCCTCCATCAAGTAGGAGGTGTTGTCATTGAACATACTTGCTAACAATGTGTTGAATCCTGTCCAATGCACATAGATAATAAAATAAAACTGTAAAAAAAATTTGGATTTGACTTTTTAGGTGCATAACTTCTATGCATGTCCTGTAGTTATATACCAGCCCAGCTGTAATACTCTATTTGAGTTGTGCAAAAATATAGAAGAAACACACAAACAACCCATTTCTAGGTTTTGATGCAAGCATTCTAATATTGTCATGTGGAGAAAGTGATAATTTTTTTTCAAATTGTGAGTTACATAATGTGTCAGAACAATTACAATTCATGGATATTTATGATTGTCTGTAGCACTCTTTATGAGGCTATTTCTTCCCATTCTTATTAATCGCAAGATATACAAAAGATTTATAATACAATAAAAACATGTTCATTGTTTATTTCAAATTGAGATTTATTCAGATAATGTAAAATTTTAGTTATAAATAGACATGAATTATACTTCTAAATCTAAATGATTGTTACCTCTGTACTTTATGAATTTTAATTTTAGTGATACTGTTTCTGAAATAACTTTACAATAGCAAAAGAAGACATATAAAGTCATTTTTTGAAAAGGAGTATGTTGTGGTATCAGATACCATAATTGATCAATCCATTTAAAAGATACCACCCCATTAGATTATCTGAGATTTTAATATCCATATAGAAAGAAAATCAAATGAGGAATCAGTTTTCTTATAGATGAATGCTATAGACTTAATGAAATGTAGATATAGAAAAGAAAAAGATACAGCTTGTTAGCTTCTGTCACTAATGTAGATATTGTAGGAGATCAGCAGTTACAGCAGGATGTAACCCACTGACTTCTACATATTTTATTCAGACAAGATATTTTTGAACCAATCAATATTGTCATTTAATACTACATGATCCTACAGACCATTTGATTTGAAAAGGAAGGGAGGCAGCAAATAAATAAAAATAAGTCTGGAGCTGACGACTCTTTACAACGAAATGCCTGGAGTTCAAGTAGTAAATGTTAAGTTTTTCCACCACTTTCTTATGCTTGTGGCTATTAGAATTTTAATACATGTTCAAGAATAGGAAGAGTAGAATAAGGAGAGTAGGATCACAAAATAATTACAAATCAAGCCTTCCTATCTAGGACACACACACGCACTGCAATGGTATTTCATCAGGGAACCAGTTGCATCCGGGAGCCTTTTGGAAGAAAGATGTAGGAACATCTTTCCTCCTATTTGAGGAATGATACAAGGGGCTATTTTTGAATGATTAATTAAAGGGAATCAATCTTCATTGCATTGCCACTGACATGAAAAGCACTGTAGCTGTGCAATAATCACATGCAATTATTCAACTATCCCTTCGGCAAGGACAACGTAATTAGTCCTGGTACTGTCAAGAGATTTTCTTTATACCCAACAAATTGGCAGTTTTAATCAAGTGTTGCTGAAAATTTATCATAACACAGGGAAAACAATAGGTGAAGGTACAAGGCCCCAAGCTGTGTGAATCCTATCTAAGACAGTACAAATTTACAATACTAACAATGTGATGAATGCTACCAATCCTCAGATAAGCTGGTTATAATTGGGTATCAGTATCATACACTAGGGTTCCTGTTTATTTAAAATCGTAGCCACAACCCTTCTCGTGCCTCATTACTTAGCCTGCTTCAAGCCTTCACACCTTTCATTGTGGTCACCTGTTATCACAGCCATCATGGGTGATCCTGAGCTTCAGGAGGTGTTGCACAGCTCCAAGCCCCAGGCCTACTGAGAACAAACACAGCTAAACCCAGCATCATTCAGCCTCATTCAGTGCCTGAGCTCTGAACTCCCATAAGCTGAACCTCCTACATTCAGAGGCAACAGAGGGCTAGAAACCCTTGTAGTGTGTGGCAAAATGGAACCAGTCTGTAATGAAATCAGTAAGCTGTATCTTACGTTCTGCAGAGACTCTTGGCAGACATTTAATAGACACTGATATTTAAGCAGTCTTGAGCCTCTAGGCTGTGCCACATTTTGTCATACTGGCTTGTTCCTGCTTGTAGTCACATTTAGCTATGACGTCAGTCATATTTCTGCTAACTATTACAGACTTATACCAATACTGAATTTGGTTGCAACTCTTCCATTAGCATAGCTGGAGGAAATGCCTTTAAAATTGCCATATTACAGATAGTAGGCTCAGTGTGTAGAGAGTACAGACACAAGAGAAATCAGACTTACGGAGGGAGGCATCGCAAAAGAAAACATGCTAAAATTGATAGCACATCTGAGATAGTACCTGTCTCAGTACAGATAGATTCATCTGTATCTCACATACTCTTGTGTGAGGTAAATGTGCATGCTGGTTTCTTTGCTAAATCTTAAAGAGATACTGCATGTTAACTTTTTTATTCCATATTAATTTTTATATTACATTCAGTGTAAGTCCAGTAAGACAGACGATATGGGCAGCTCTTGTCAGTAAATCTGTGACAAGGTTACTTTTATTGTTACCTGCCATTCTCACTGTGGCTATTTGAATACTAGTAAGTGAAAGAAAAATATACCCTACAAATAATTTACAATCTAGGAAAACAGCAAGCCTAGAAAGGTAGTGTTTAGCCAACAGTTTTCTGACTGTCTTGGAAATTAAAACTTCTTTTAAGCTGAAAAACTTAACAAGGATCCATCATCCATTCTCTAAAAAGTAGATTTGGAGAACTGTTAGTTCAGGTTATCTAAACCTGTAATACTTAGGGCCATGATAAGGGGAAGAAAAACCCATTTTCCCCCATAAATGTGGTCTATTTTTTCACCTCTTTTCAGATTGAAAAGAGGAGGAAAAAAGGTCTTTTCATTCCTCTATTCTTTTTTCCTTTTCTTTTTTTTTTAAACAGCTCTAAACACATCTCTTACAAGTGCTGCTGGCCTGTATTGCAACACAAAGAAATCAGTAAGATAACGGCAGAAGCATTGTTCTTTCTGCCTCCAAGGGTTGTGTTCAGCTTTATAAACTATCTATTTCTGCTAGATAGGTTGCCCAGTGACTTCATACCTTCTACTTTTCCTTGTATTTTTCTAAAGGGAGAAGTAGTATGTTGTCTTTTTAATATCCACTGTCTCTGAGATTACTTTTGATCTCAGAATGCAAAACTTTTCCTCAGGCTACATTTCCATTTTCAGTGTTTTATAACCTCATGAGCGGAACTGCATTGCACACTGACAGAGGCATACATTACTTGTGGCAATGTGTTGGTTTGTTGCATTATATTGCATTTAGTTGAAGGAACATCTTCCTCCATTCATCCCCCACCCCCACACTCTCCTAGGAAAAAGAAGAGGGAGGAAAAGAAAGGGAGGAAGAGACACAGTAGAGAAGAAAAAAACACAGTACACATACACAGGAGATTTTGTGTATAATCTGAACAATTTTTACCCCTGCAGAGGTCTTTTGTCTTAATCACTTTCCTAAAAATTTGTCTTGTCAAACAAAGTTAAAAGCTTTTGCATCACATGAATGGAAGCAATTTGGAAACAGCATAGCACAAGATAAAGAAATGTGTTGGTTTGGCAGAATCATGCAAA
Organism: Pycnonotus jocosus; assembly: GCA_013400435.1. Lineage (NCBI taxonomy): Eukaryota > Metazoa > Chordata > Aves > Passeriformes > Pycnonotidae > Pycnonotus > Pycnonotus jocosus. The sequence continues at coordinate 8,408 of VWYP01025819.1, read as the reverse complement.
TGTTGAACAAATATAGTTACTACCAGAGAATTTTGATTCTTCAGCATTACATTTCCTTGAGCATACTCTATTCTTGAACTATATAACTAACAAAGCTTGTGTGAGTACACACAAATGCGCGTACTGCTCTCTTCTGATTCCTATGGGACATTAATACCACAACAACAGTAGTCCAAAAAATTCAAATTTTCTGCACAGACATACATAGAAAATGCACAGATTCAATCCATCTTGCAGTGCCTGATGTGTATATATATATATATATATATATGTATATACATATGCATTTTTTTTAGTGTGCTACTTCCAACACTTCCATCAAGGTTTGTAATTCTTTTTGTCATTGTTTTAATGTCTTCTCAGTCAGTACTTCAATAAGATGGGTCACAAAAAGCACAAAGCAGAGATGAATATTAAAGAATCCATTATGTTGAAAGAAAGAGAAATGGAAGGAAGCAAAGTAATAGGAGGGAAGACATGATGAAAGGTGGAAGGAAGGAGACAGGAAAGGAGTAAGCATAGAATAAACTACTCTGAAGGAGTTAGGAAGGACAGAGGAGCTGATTGGAGTTTGCAGCTGTATTCTGTGCTAACAAGGCTAATAGCAGTAAATGAGTGCTGAATGAACTAGTGAAGAACTGAACTGATAATAGTGTCAGGAAAATATACTATAAAGGACAGGAAACATCAGCAAGCAAAGGAAAAGTTATCAGTAGAGAGGCGGAAAAGAAACAAAAATGTATAAAGTGGATGGAAAAACCAAAAAGGTCAAAATCTCAAAGCAAATATCTATATTATTTGTTCTTCTGTGTTGTCTGATTGTTTTCTTTTTTAATACATGAGTTGAAGGTCCAGGTGAGTGGTGGTGGTGGAGTCAAAAGTCTGAGGGTCTATCTGACCCCACAGGAATTTGGTTAATAGTAAGAAACAGAGAAAAGTGCTCATTGATAGAGGGAAAAAAATTGGATAAAGTTCAAACTACAACACAGAGACTTGTGAGATCAAACTTGGATCTGGAATTTTTGGGTTATGTTTTAGTCATCCTTCTACTAATTTTTTCTTTACAAATTGATATTATTATTATTATTATTATTACTCATGAGAGGTAGAAATTTTTGATTGAGTACACCTAAGTACTCAAGAAAGAACATTTAGACATTCTTTATGAGACAAAATTCATCTTTATCAGACAAACAAGTGTACAGATTCTGAAACTGCCTACCTGGACATCCTTTATTTAGTGGCCAATTGCTCTTTGGAAATATGACAAGTGAAAACTGAAAGCAAAGTCTTCTAGACAGAAAATAAATTAGGCTTATATCTTCCTCCCTCCTTTGGTCTGTAAGGACCCCAGTTATTTTAAATTTCAGGATTTCCAGCTTCCAGAAAAACAGACAACAGAAATGAAAGTTTACAGGAAAAGGTTTCCTTGTCATGTATTTTCATCTGTATTTTTTAATGTTTCTCTCCTTCTGTCAAAAACTCAAAATCATCTACCTGGCAAATGCAAACCCAGGTGATTTCTCCTTCAAATTACTCCCATTTTAAGGGATTTTAATAATTGTATCATAAAAGGGAGATGACTAAATATAGATGTAGAAAATCATATCATACATGAATAATTCATAATACCCCCTTCAATATTATAGGTATTAAAGACATATATAGTCAAGGAATTATGAAAAATGGAAAAATTAATAAAAACTAAGCTTTAGCACTCAGGTGCTATCATGAAATAAGAAATAAGGTGGAGTAAAAATACAGTCGTGTTTTTAAGTGAGCACTTAGAGACCAGAGTCATGAGGTCCTAAATTAGATTTGAAAGTGCTTGGGTCACTTTTAGAGATTGTTTCCTGCTATTTAAGTCACTGAACACTTCTGAGAAAAAGTCTCTGTAGATCTGACAAGTTGTTCATGATGAGTATTTCAGTCATCTCCAGATGTGAAGGAGAACCTGCAACAAGAAAAATTAAAAAGCATGGACGCATTTCTGAATTAAGGTCAGGAGAAACAGAAGACATGATTATACAGGATTACAGGCCAAGATAACAACAGTTTATATGTTCTCTCTTGCTCACCCTCCATGTTAGTGTCTGGATCGAAATTCTTGCTGTTAATGAGGATTCTGCCATTAAAATGTTAAACTGCACATCACTAAAAACAAAGGGGCTATCTTCAGATTCTCCTTTTCTCACATCCCACACAAGACCATCCTGCATTGAATGAAAAGGTTCAGTCAATCACAAATAAAATTTTATTTTACCTGTGGTTCTATCATAGAATTGGTTTTGTTGCTGGAATTCAATTGTGCTTTGTCCTATTTTGGTGTTCTGGAGCAACCCACTGGGCCCCAAGTATACAGAGTTATGAGGCAAACACAAAAACTTGATGCTGTGCAATTTAGCTAAGTGCATACAGTGAAATCCACTGGGGTCCTCTGGAGATTTTGTAGTCAGGTTGACATTAAAAGGGAAACGCTCAGTTATGGCCCATTCCTGCTCTCTTTCAAGGTAATCAAAGGATTTGCGATAACATCAGCTGGAATAGGTTTAGATCCTTTTTAAAGATTAATCCTAGATGTTTTATGGCAGGTGGTTTATCCATCATCTCAGTGCCAATCCTGTAAGAAAACATGCAGAAAGTCAGAATTTGTAAATGTCATTTTATCATTCACTGTGGGGTTTAATATTATGTGCCAATGTTACAAACAAATGCCTCCAGGAAAAGTAAAATCTCATCTTCTCTCAGGATATTAACATTTACAAACATTTGCTTCAGGTCTTTGGAGATGATAATATACTCCAGCTGTTATCTTTTGACAAGTTATAGAGATATGAAAAAAAATCATTGGCTGAATTCTTCCTTCTTACATTGCTATGGGTTAGGAGTAATTCCAAGAAGTCAAAGCATTTACATCAGAGTAAAGCTAATTAACAAGAGCAGAATGGAGCCCAGAGTTACTCTGTGAGACTCACACATAAGTCAAATCTGCAACTAAGAATAAATGTGTTTATTGTAACATTCATAAGTCATCAGCACAGATCGCTTTAATTTTGTTGTCTGTTTATTCATATAACAAAATGCCTTTGTTTAAATATTTCTCTGACCTAGTTTAACAAAAAAGCACATCAATAATGTAAACCCCAACAAGTGAACTGATACATTATATTTGTAAACAGTGGCATGTTTAATCAAATTGCAATGGATGTTAATTCAAATGCTTGCTTTCTTCAGCAGGAAAAGAGCTCATGTTTGTATGTGTTTTATTTATATTTAGCTCATTTAGTTTACCATCCTCTTTCTTCTCTCTTTTTCTTTTGTTCAGCCCACAGGTTGTTGCATTTGCTCTTTGTATTTTCCTGTGGAGTTTAAAGAAAACAGGAGCCAAACAGCAAAACAGTTACTAAGGCAGATCTTTGAATCATTTTCACCATTTTTATTCTGAAAAAATATTACTCAGGGTTTGGCGTGAAAGATGTTTTATCATCTAATTGATTATCTGTTTATTCGTGCTAACATTTAAGGAGCATCAATGTAAATAACTATTCCTTATTCTCCTCCTGCTACAGGCCCAAAGTAAAGAACAGTGTTTGACCAGAAGAACTTCCTATCTAAACAGAGAAGACAGATGGAAGTTCATTCTTAGGAATGAATAAGCTTGCCTGTAAAGTGTCTTTTTGCTTTTAGAGAGGTATGGGTAGCAGCGCTCCATAGATGAGACATTTTTTCTCAGGTTTATTGTGGTGGTTTCAGTTAAACTGGGCAGAAACAGCAATTAAGTGTAGTGGTTTTGGTTCACCAGTCTGAGTTTCCCATCCAATGCACCAACAAATGTAGTGGGTTTAATGCTGGCCAAACACCAGTGCACCCACTAGAATTATTTACTCATTTTCTGCTGCTCAATAAGGATTAGGAGGAGAAAAAAGGAGCCACAAACTTTAATGGCAATAAAGAAAACTTTATTAACAGAATTAAAAGAAAAATAATAAGAAATAAGAACAAACCTTTAGAACACTTCTCCTCCCTCCACACCCTCTTTTCTTTCCCACTGACAAAGAGACAAAACCTGGGACCTTCTGTCACTTTACCACCTCTAAAATAGTCTTTCTTCAATTTTCTTAGATAGAGGAGTCTCTCTCTTGCCATGCCATAGAGACTTCTCCACAAGAAACAGTTCTCCTGTGGTTTCAATGTCACAGTGAATCAGCTGCCCAGGAAATGGAAATCTCTTTGCCATGTGCCTCCCTCCCTTCAACTTACAGCTTTCCCCCACAACTGTTTTTGAGGGCTCAGTGCTTGGCTAATGAGGTACACTTTTAAGGATGAGATGTTCAGAAGCAAAAGTTCTCGTTGTCTATCTCTAAGATCATCTTCATCTCTGGGAATAGAGGTCTTCTTCTTCCCTGAGAGTAAAGGGTTTTCATCACTCTTGTCTCTCTCTGTTCAGGTTTCTCATTGGATCACAGATACTTCAAGATCTGGTTGCTTCTGCAAGGGTGATTTTGCTCATGCCTACAGTTTGAACTCTCCATCCCCCCATGCTTTTCATGAATTACAGGGATATTTTAGTACATTAGAGTCCATCACCATGGCCTTACAAAAGACTTCCTGCTCTTAAGTTTGAAGCATCTCCTCTCTCTCCTCTCTCTGGACTTTGACTCCTACTTCTTCACTAACTTTGGTGTCTCCACATTGTCTCTTCATGTGCCTTCAGCTTTTCCTTTCCTCTGTTCTTGAGGCAAGTAGCAGATAAGCACTATACCTAAATTCTTACAGATTGTTATAAACAATTTTTTAAAAATTTATTTTTTAAACACTATCTTGAGACAATACATGTTTTAAGTTAAAAATCTGGTTCATAAGAGAGGAACACTTAAAAAAAAATTACTTTAGGAAAGTGCAAATATTTTTTAAGTCCTTTCTCTCATCTTCAAGCTTAGAAAGAAATAATTTTTAACTTTAGTTAAAAGTGAATTTTGAGACAGTTTAGTTTTCTTGTCATGCCAAAATGGATTACTTGGAAGACAGTCATATTTGTGCTACTCAGAGGGTTAATATATCTTAGTTTGTAGTTGCAACTTGGGTCTAGACCTAAAGAAAAAATACAGTCAAGGAACAGTGTCTCTTTTTCTCTTTACTGGTATTTTATTTAATCAACGCACATTATTTAAAAAACCCACACAGTCCGTGTTCTCTAATTTAACAGCACTTACTTTTGGTGGTGACTCCCCTGTCTCCACCCAGTTTGAACAGCTTACATAAGGCCAAGAAGTAGTTCTTTCACACCTTTTAGCACAGTTGGTCATAGATTCCAGGTCTGGACTGATATTTAGTCTGCAGTTATTACCTTACACATCATTACTCATTACTTAAAATTAATAGAACTATTTGCTTTAATATGTTACAAATTAGCTTTAGAAATGGGATTATATCAGGGAGACAGCTTCTCACACTATTTCAAGCTCACTATCTAAATAAGGCAGGGGATTGTCAGAGGATCCATCATTGCCTTAAACCAATGCCAAAAAAGGCTAATAAAACATGCTTGCTGTCTATAACCCAGGTAGCCACTGCTGGCAGTTATGGTGAACATTCCCCACAGTTGAACTTTATGATAACAGTAACATCTTCCACTAAAGAAAAAATAAATAATTTACTCAAGTTCATCTTGCAAGTCACTGGTGAAGCCAAATGAAGATCTTAAAGTCATCATGAGCCCCCTGCAACCTTCCTCTTCCTCTGGCATCTAGACATATCAAAAAAGCACCAGCAATGCCAATTGGTGAAATTAAAATTCTAGGGCCCAGCCCATATGGATTTTCTTTTTTAAGCCATGTTTAGTTCCAGTTTTGTTTTACCAATGCAAGCATATATGCTTTCTAGGGAATCTTCCTAGATGTATTCTGAAAATTAGTCTCTTTCAGTGAAAGTTAGCTGAGAACAATGAATGGTTTTATGCTAGAATAAGACTTGGCTTTTTTTCTTCCATTCCCCCAAAATGCAAGGAATCAAGACAAGTCTCCAGTAAAATCAAATACCATGTATGACATAAGTCATACCCCTCAAGTTATACTTATTTTAACACTTTTTCTTTGTGCCTAGGAAGAATTAAAAAATAAAACTTAAATGCTGACAAAGAATCCTTATACAAAAGACCAACAATAAGCATAAGCAGAAGGAAGCTAATTCCAAGGCCTGTATGTTTTCAGAGCACTGTCTGCCAAATCTGTCAGAAAAGCAAGCCCATTCTCTCTGGTCTTTGTATGGTGGAAGCTGGCATTGTTACTGAAGAGTATCAAGGGGTCTCTCATGGGCCTGGATTCCTGAATCCAGAACAGGTGCAGTCACACCCTCTCTACAAACAGAACTACTTTGTTTGAATAAGCACAGCAGAGAAGAATGGGATGTATTAATAGCTAAATAGTGTCTTTATTAACAGTGGAACAGCTGGCAGTTCTGTATGACAGCACTCATTCCAATCTATTTTATCCAATTGCAAAACTATAAGCACACCACATCAGGGAACCAAGGGGACCACACACAAGCAATCAGCCATTCAACAGCACTATAATTGCTTCACAGTTGGAAGTTTGTTCTGCTCAGCTACTGTTATTCTTTCAGTTTGAATTGTTGATGCACTGCAACTATCTGGAATCTAGTGTTGTTAATGCAGATAAGCTTGCTCAGAAAAACTCCCTTTGTTTTACAAGCTTGCCTGCTGCAGGAACTGCTGCTGTGCCTCTGGGGATCACAGATGCCTCAAGTGCTGGGTACTAGGACTGAGACAGAGTCAGGCAGTCTGAGCATCTCGGCTGTATCTCCCACAAAATAGTTACCCTGACAAGGGGAAAGAAATCCCAATAAATTCTTAAAATTCTGTTAGACCCCACTTGCGAATCTTTGCTGAAGACTTCCTACTGAGCAGAATAGACTCTGTGAGTCTCTGAGATGTATAAATGGCTGAAACTCTACCCGTAACTGTAATGCAGCAAGGAAGCTATTCTGGAAGGAATTGGTTTCAAGTACAATAGGGTTATACATGTAGATAATGAGTGTGTGTATGCACATGTCTTAGTGTGGGTATAGAAAAGATACAACAAGGGAAGAGATATTATATTTACTAGGCGATAAAGAAAATTCAACTTGTTACTTTTGTATTCCTAAGAAAGTAAGAGTCTGTGGAATTCTAAGTTGCAGCTTGCAATGCTGCTGTTATTTACTGTCAGATCTCCTGGCAATATGCACACATCCTGATGCTTGCATTATTTTTGCAATTTCTTTCATCTATCTGCCTTCTCATACCCAGACATGAGGACCTTTTCCCTTCCTACCACAGCATAATGCTTATTCAGTAAGCTTTCAAAGTATCCTCCAGAGAGAAGGTTAAAAAGCCCTTGCTATAGTTATGTTAGCAGAACCCATACAGATACAAAATTATAAAATCCTTCTACTTTGCAGGATTTTTAGATTTCTGTTTTCTATCATCTCCTGGGATTAAATGTTCAGAGGATTAATTCTTATTCAAAGTTTGGTATTCGGTAGATCTCTCTTAGCCTTTATACAAAACAGCATTTCAGTACACTGTTGTGATTTCTTTGTTATGGCTTGACACACAGCTCTAGGTAATAAAATAATGTGCTGTCCCAACTTGTTATCTATTGCTGCTGTTTCAGATTGTCCTTTTTTTGCTTCATCTCCACTGATGCACCTTGTGGATAAATGAGCAATTCTTACAGGCATAATATATTTGTATGAACTAAGGACCACTGTTAAAACTAAAATTAGTCTCAGGACAGCTTGGAAAATTCTGAATAGTGAGGAAAATATCCTGTAAAGAAATAGGATAAAGTTACACAATTTTTTAATTGAAATTGAGTTGTAAACTAGAATGTGCATATAGATGGTCAATATATGTTATAAAAAACTCTACACAAATGACAAAAGGAGAATGATTAGGGAATCATCTAGGGTCATTTTTGAAAAAAGTAATAATTGCCAAATATAGGAATAATATGAAGGTGCAAGCTTGAATTGTGTATACAAAATCAACTGTGAACAAAGTCAGTAGTAAACACCATTTTTCCCCCATTGCCAGAATTATTATATTAGTAACCAATAATGTAATTAACAACTAAATGCTTGTTTTGCCTGTGCTTCTAGACTTTTTGCTGTCTGCTCCAGGGGAGTCAGATTTATACTAGGCTTCCACACTAGGTTTGTGCTCTTCTAGCTAGCACTGCTTCAGGATTTCTTCCTTGTCAAAGGGTGAAGCACCTTAGAAGTAGATGCATAGATGCATAAAACTTGTGATTCTGAGAATGCAAACACTTTACACCTAGTTCAAGGGGACCATATCCAGTTGGGTTCCAAGTATTTAATGTCTGTTAATGCCTTGGGAAGGCTGACCT
>VWYP01025818.1:58500-127441 GCA_013400435.1 Pycnonotus jocosus | reverse complement strand
CAATCATTGCAGGAAAAGATAAGAGAAATCAGAAAAAAAGTCATTATTTCAATATTTAAAACAAGGAAAACTTGAACAGAAAAAGAGTTGTGGACCAGAAAGGTTTAAAGGAAAAGAATCTTTTAAATATATATTTGCTCTTGTGGCTCACGCCCTTGATACCACAACACGAAGGTAAATGTTTTTTAGAATGCAAATTGTGAACTTTTACCAGAGAATTTTTTACCAGAGAATATTTTTACCAGAATGCACATTCTGCCATTAGTCTCCAGGTACTGTTCATTATAATTTAAGGAAAGAGAAAGAACTCTGTCAAGTTCAGAGAAGCTCTGGGTGTCAAGGACAAGTAACCTGAAGGGTGTCTCCTTTTAAATGACAGCTGCTATGAATTTAGGATGCCTCATTTCTGCCATACAATAAGAAGGAGGGTGCAAAGGAGAAGACAGGTATTTGTGGCTTTCTTCTCACAGAAGGATTAAGGATTTGCACTTCATATGGCAAGTTCTTCTAACAAGTGTGATTACATCCCCATCTCAACTTATTTAAAGAGAGTATTAAATTAATTTTTGTCATATTAAACACTAATAGATTGTGATTTGGACTTTTAATTTTTTATTACTTGTGACTAAATGTAGTTGTTATGGCTACAAACAGTTTGACTTTTGCCTTAAAAAGATAATGATTTTTCATATTGAAACGAAAAGAAGGCAAAAGCAGTTTAGCAGGAATAGCAATTTTATGTCACTTTCTTTTTATTTGCTATGGTTCTCTTAATTTGTGTACCTGCTAGTATTGGTTAAAAAAGTTTTTGTTGGAAGAGTTTTGTTGTCATAAAAATGCAGATAGATTGAAATTTTCATAGAATTGTGGAATGGTTTGATTTGGAAGAGACCTTAAAAATTATCAAGTTCCAATTCCCTGCCATAGGCAGGGACACCTTCCACTAGACCAGTTTGCTCAAAGCCCCATCCAACCTGGCTTTGAGCTGTTCCAGGGATGGGGCAGCCACATTTTCCCTGTGCAACCTGTTCCAGTGCTTCAACACCCTCACAGTCAAACATTTCTTCTTAATGTCTAATCTAAACCTGTGCTCTGTTCCAGTTTTTCCTGCATTTATCTTGGCTGAGTCAGGATGAAAGACACTGAAAACATAGAGTTGAGTTTGGTCTTGGTTGTTAATTATATCNCAGGATGAAAGACACTGAAAACATAGAGTTGAGTTTGGTCTTGGTTGTTAATTATATCTTATCTATTTACAGTATTTACAAGCTCACAAAGTATGAGCTCCAACTAGCGAGTTAGAGAAACAAGGCAAAATGGAGAGCTTCCATCTTTTACCAAGGCTATTTAAGAGATAATTACTCAATACCAAGGTGACACCTATATTATTTATACTTTTGACCCAATAATGACCGCTTGAGGTCTACAATGCAGACACCTTTCATCCAGTTAGAGAAAATCACCCAAATCTGTGAAGAAGGAGGAAGAAGGTGAAGAAGAACCCAGGCAATGCCCTGAATTCTCTATTTTGGCCCCCACACATTATTATATACTAAAACCCCAAATCCAAGTCTTCACCCTGTGAGATCACACACCACCACTCACTTTATACACCCATAAGCTGTGTGCCATCACACAATCTCGGAAGCCTGTTCCAAGGCCTCAAGCCAAATGTGGTGCCTGCCTGAGGGTCAGCACCCCCCAGCTCAGAAAGCCTGGAATTTTCAGCCTCCAGGGTTCCAACAGTGCTCTTTCAGTCTGAAGCAATTACCCCTTGTCCTGTCACTCCATGCTCTCGTAAAAAGTCTCTCTCCACCTTTCTTGTAGGCTCCCTTTGTGTTCCCAGGCCTCTGATTTGTCAGGTCTCCCTGCAGGGCCTCCCTGTCTCCCGGGGAATCGACAGCTCCTCCCAGTTCCACATTGTCTGTGAACCTGCTCAGAGTCCCTTCCAGCCCTAAATCCAAGTAATTTTTGAAATGTTGAAGAGGACAGGGTCTAGGACAGAGCCATGCAGATCCCCATTGGTAGCCTGAGGGCTACACCAGGCCAGGATGTTTCCTGGTGAATTTTGAACAATATTATAGTTTTTCATACAGGTTTAATTTTCTGATGAGGAAAATCAATTTAGGAATAATTATTTACATATTTATCTCTTCCCCTTCTGATAGCTTTAAAATTTAGGCAACCACTATACTGCAAATATGGGCAGATACAGGAAGTTGTTATATTGTGACCCATTAAACAAAAGATACACTTTGCCTTCAGCTGTCATTTGGGATATCAGTGTTGACCATGAGGCTACGGCAGGGTATCACACTGGGATACTACTGGAGCTGCTAACTGCTTGCCTCTTTTCCTCTGTGGTTTATTGTCCTCACGTGAGGAGGAATTAAAGAACAAATTTCTGCTCATTTTATACTCCCATAAAAGTTGTTTCAGATGTCCTTTCTCATCTGCCACCTTCCTGACATTTGTGACCAGCAACAAAGAATTGAACCAAAGGTGCTGAAACTAATGCAGATGAAATTTCAGGTATGATTATAAATAAAATATTTTGAAAGAATTGCTAATAATACTACACATTTAATAATTTCTTTGATGAGAGAGAAATCAGAAATTGGATACAAATTACAAAAGGAGTGTATTTGATGAACATGGGTGACTCCTGCTGCAGGAGAAAGAATATACTCCTGCTGCTGGAGCTGATGTGAGAAGCAAAAGATTACTCTTCTCAACCTCTATAGTCTCACACACTTCTTTAATTGCTAAACTTTTGAAAATCAGAATTCCATGCTCTGATATTAGCTACAGGCACTCTAAGTTTGTTGCAAAGCAAGGCTTTATTTCATGTTTGCTTCTTTTGCCAGGCTCGGAATACATTTTTGATCACTTGGCTTCTTTAGTTGATATTGCTGTGGGCTGTGAGCAAAGATGTACAGTCAATATTCACTTTAATAAGTAAATTTCCTAGGAGCAAGAAAATCATATCATAACCTCACCTGAACTAATGTCTGCTCTCAAAGCCCTTTTGGCAACAGTTGTGTATCCATAAATTCTTTGACCTTTCAGTGCTGCACAAATATATGGATCACCTATAAGTACACTCAAATGTTGTACTGAGATTTAACTAGCCCAAAATTTATGTCTGGAGTCTAGTGGTTTGGATCTGTTGTAAAAACATAAGAAGAATAATCCTTGTCTATGAGATGTACCCACAGCAGTGCAAATGATGAGACTCAGAATATTTTCAGCTGACATGAGCACTGTTGTTTTTAATGCCATTGCAGTGAGAGTGTGAGCTGAGGACCTGTGAATTTTATATATAGGGACACTTATCAAGTTACACAGAATTGTCTTCTGTGCAGTGTAACTAATGCATATGCCACGTTCTGAATAACCTCTATGATATTATCCAGGGTTTTCTCTTTTTTTACATTTCTCTACTAAAACAAACAAACCAAAAAACACCTGAGTGTAAACAGCAGTGTTTTAAATTCTTGGAGCAAAACTGTGATAGCAATGAAAGCTATTACTGTACTCGGTATTAAATTAAAAAACCCCTAAAAGATGGGTTCCTATCTTCTTTGTTCTGTTCAACACAGCATAATATTCTAGCTTATAAACCTTGAAGATTTTATGTTTCCAATATAATATTTAGTAATCAGCAGTCATAAAGAAACATAGAATATGACATAGTAAGACATTTTTTCTAAGATTACTTACTGCTGAAGTATATTGTAATGTAACATAGTATAATGAAGTATAATGTAATGTAGTGTAGTATATTATGTTAAAAAGATATGCCTTATTATTTTAGTATGCAAAATGTATATACTATTGGATATATAGAATAAGTGTCTATAGTGTAGTAACTTTCAGCTAGTTTTTAACTTTATGATTCTAACTCCTGCTTTGTTATACTGCCTATGCTAACCGATGTTCCTTCTGGAAAGCTCTGCTTACGTGTCTCTTAATGTAATTTTATTTATCAGCTTAATACAGATTTTTCATTAATGAGGACAAGAAAATTCTAAATCTGTGTAAAATGACATGAATTGAAATCTGTGATAAATCTGGTGATATTTAGAATGTATTCTTCACAAAAAAAATTAATTTCAAAATTCTTCTAAATCTAATTAGTATAATGTCAGCATGGCAGATGAAAGTATTATGCCATGTTTGGCCTATCCACATCCCATTAACTTTTGCAAATATTTGACAATATTTTTTCAATGTCCAGGAAATCAAATAAAAGTTCAAGTTTACATTAATGAGAATGAAATGCCCCTCTTCCTCAAGTCCTCCTTTACCTTGTGAGCATTTAAATTGCTTAAAAAATTCACATTGAGAGGTAATATGCATCCAAACATGACAAAGGCAAGGATGAAATATATGCTGGTGTTTCCTATATACAGGAGATCTTTCAGCATAGGAAACATTTACTCTACTGAAATTAGTACTTTTTTATCTCTAAAAACCTAGAATTTGTACATATTCCAGGGTTTCAACCTAACTTTTGGTACATCACTTGAGGATGCTAAATCAAGAGTCTAACTGATACAGGACTATCTGCAGACAGTGTCAAGGTGGAGAGTCAGTGAATTCCCAGCATCACGTCAGACCCAAATTGTCCTTGGCATTTCTCCTTCTCCCTGCTTTAGCAACATTCAGCAAATAGATAATCTGAACCCAGACCTCAGGATCCATCCTCTGCCTCTAAAAAGGCTGCTACAATTTTCATTCATTTTGAGAGGAGTTTATGGGCTTCAATTTCTCCATACAATTTATTCCAAGTGCTGCCAAACTAGTCAATACATGAGTGAAATAGCATCAGAAAAATAAAGCAAGCTGTCTCCCAATTAAAAAGAAAACCAAAGAATCACTGTGCTGACAGCTGACAAGTTATAGAACCCTATGCTTGTGCCTGGTTCCATAAAAAAAAAATAAACAAACCAAAATCCAAACCTCAAATATATTAAGATTATTTGATGTTTATTTAAATGGTAAGAAAAAAAAATGTGAAGTAACTGCTCAGTTTATAGTCTTTCTTTGCACTGTGGTAAAAAATTTGATTTTCAGCAAATTCTGATTACTCGCTTCAAGTTAAAGGTTTTTCTGGGGCATCTGCTGTAAATAGCCCTATATATATTTGCTTAAATAAAACTTTTCTCACTCTCCTGTTTACTCCTTTTCTAATTTTAAATCTTTTTTTGTTTACAATTTCTGTTTCCTTTCTAAAGCTTTCAATTTCAGACAGCTGTTCTCTTTGCTTGGTTCTTCTGTTCCTGCTCTCAGGCTGACTATGGGGAACAAGCAGATCTTTGTGACTCTTTAGTCTCCAACCACTCTCAGTCCTCAGGCCAAAAACTTGTAGATCCGTTAATATCTTTTGCTCCTGCAATCACAGCATGTTTGTCCTTAGCTCTGATGCACTACATACTTGGGGCTATCTTGTCTCACTGAGTAAGAAATCCACTGGAAATCTTCTGACAAGTGGACAGATTTTAGAGGCTATATCAATTCAGATATGGATTTATATTTTTATTGGTTTAATTTGCAGGGTCTGCAACAAGACACAGATTTCTAGATTTTCTTGAGAATCTCATTTAGGCAATAATCACCTCAATATTTTCCTGAGGAAAGGTAGTTAGAATACTATATTGTGCCTTGTTCCTGGATTATGGTGAGTGAAATAAGTTCTATATCATATGGCAAATTACAAAACACAGTTTTATGTCATCTCCCATGCCTTCCCAAACTGCTACTTAGTCAGATACTTACAGTTAAATCCTTTGAGAGAACAGACTTTCTAAGATCACTCTGTGTTGATATTTCCTCCCTAGTCAAGTCTAAACCAAGTAATAATTTATTTTTTTTTCTCCTCATTGTTCCTATTGTTCTTTGCATTCCAAATCTTGCACCAGGCCTGTCACCAAGGTCATCCTTTTATTCCTCCAGTCTTTCTTCATCTTTTGTAAAGTTCATGGAATCACAGAATGGGTAAGGTTGGAAGGCTCCACAGTAGGTTATCTTGTTCAGCCTCTCCGCCCAAACAGGCTCATCCCAGAGCACATTGCCCAGGACTGTGTCCAGATGGTTCTTGACTATTCCAGTGAGGGAGACTCCACAGCCTCTCTGGGGAACCTGTTCAGGTGGAAGTTCCTGCACATCAGTTCCTGGCCATTGTCCCTTGTTCTATTGCTTGGCACCACCATGGAGAGCCTGGCTCCATCCTCTGACACCCTCCCTTTGGCTACTGAAGCCCCCCCTCAGTCACCTCTTCTCAAGGCTGAACAGGCCCAGCTCCCTCAGTCTGTTCTTCTAAGAGAGATGCTCTGATCCCTTCATAATCTTTGTTTCCTCCACTGAACCTGCACCAGGAGCTCCATGTACCTCTTACAGTGAGGAGTCTAGAACTGGACACAGCACTCCAGATCCCTTCCCCTGCTCAGCTGTATTTGCTGAGAAAGGAGCTTGGCACCAAAATTCACACTTTTTCTTTAAATATTTCAGCCTATCTTTATCTTTAAATCTTTCTCTTTAATTTACCTAATGATTAGGGAAAAGGCCAAGAACTTGTCTCTTATTATTGGTCATGCTCTCCAGAGCCAGGACTCCAGAATAAATGCATTTTATCTCAGCCTCTGGGACCCTACCACAAGCCTGAGGAATGGAAAGGGTTATAGATCTGGAGACTGCTTTGCAAGATGGATAGAGTCTCTTTCTGCATCCAGTAAATGATGTTTTTAAACATCTCAGGCACTTATTTTATTAAAGTAATTCTTTGGAAAGGAAAGGTAAAACAATACTTACATTTTGGGCTGTATTTTTTCACAATTAAATTAAAGCTTTATTTTGCTTCATGTTTTATAGCAATATCAGTAACAAAAGAGAGTGCATTTAGTGCTGCTGTCCACTCTGAAAGCATAACTTTAATTTTGAAATATGCTGGCTGTAGTAAGTACAGACACTACCATCAAACTGGACTATTTGAATTCACTTGAACTGATATCACTGAAGCTACAGTAATTTAGATAGGAATGATCTATACTGATTTACTTATGTGACTTAAGTATCCAATCTAATATGTGGCCTAAGTTAATTTAGATGGATCCTTCTAGATTTCCTCATCTGTATGTTTTGAGTTAAGTCACATTGCTTGTAAATCTTATAAAAAGATTGAGCCTGTTTGTTTTCCATAAAATTAAGGCTTTTGGTTGAAGTAGTATATGAGGATTGCAGTTTCCATCCGATCTGGTTTATCTTTTTCCAGAACTGACAAATAGATAACCAGAACCAAAACTGAATTTATGCAGACATAAAGAAAAAAGCAAATCTGCATTACTCTAAGGAACAAATATTTCTTTATTAGATATGACTTATGATATTTTTGCCTAAAGAATAAAAGAATCTTTTTACTTGTTTGTTTCTACCTCAAAAAATAGGGTTTATTTCTGCAATAAATTACTTACTGTGCATCATGCATTGTGCAGCTCTTTCTGTGTGTTAGGTAGAAGGCTTTCACAGGCCTCGAAATCTACCTTTGACTTCAAAAACGTAGAACACACTTGCAGTAGCACCACTGTCTGAAAAGAAATTCCTTGGTATTCTTCTTCTGTCAGGATGCACAGACATCTTTAATTTTCCTTAAGACGTTTTTGAGATTTCTATAATTGATCTAACTTTTAGAAGGAATAAACAAAATAAATATTATGAGCACCTTGGAATTTTTACCTGGGGTTTTGAACAAGACTGAGTGCAATGAATCAATGAAAAGGAACACTTCCAAACTTTCTTAATGTAACCTATTATACTAATGATTACAGGAATTGTTTTTCAAAGCAAAGGCTCCTCTAACAAAGAAGAGTCATGGAGTTATAGAATATTTTAAGTTGGAAAAGGCATCTAAGGTTATTGAGTCCAACCACTAACCCATCAGCACCAGGCCCACCACTAAACTGTGCTTCTGAGTGCCACCTGCTGCACAGGTTTTACCTTTAGGGATGGTGACTCAACTGCTTTCTTGGACATCATGTTCCAATGTTTGATAACCCTTTCTGTGAAGAAAGGTTCCTAAAATCCAATGTTAACCTCTCCTTGACTTGAGGACATTTTCTCTTGTCATTTTGCTTGATTCTTTGAGAAGAGAGTGACCCTCACCTGGCTGCTCCCTCTTTTGGGGAGTTGTAGAGAGTGATAAGGCCCCCCTGAACCTCGTTTTCTCCAGGTTAAACAACCCCAGCTGCTCGAGGCCCTTCACCAGCTCCACTGCTCTTCTCTGGACTTGCTCCTTAATGTCTTTCTCATGGTGAGAGGCCCAGAACTGGACACAGCAGTGAGGTGTGGCCTCACCAGTGCCCAGCACAGGGGACAATCCCTGCCCTGCTCCTGCTGGCCACACTATTGCTGATCCAGGTGTCATTGGCCTTCTTGGCCACCTGGGCACACACACTGGCTCATGTTCAGCTGCTGTCAGCCAGCATGCTCAGATCAAGTTTTCAGGGTCTGCCTGGATGTTAGTAAACTTCAGACTGCTGCAATCATTTAAAGTATAGTGTATTATATTCTTGACAAATATGCTTAAACTGAATAATGAAATGCTGCTCTTTTGGGCCCTGTGGTTATTTTAGAATAAAAGGTGTCCCAATCACAGACATTTAATACCCATTGTCATAAATGTACTATCGTTGAAGAAGAAAAAATCCTGTTTAGTCTCGTGTCCAGAAATGTTAATAATGCACTAAAACTATATAAAAAAACCCCCAAAACTTTAAAAAGTGGTTTTTTTTTCAGAGTGGTTATTGAACAAAACTGAATAATAATGAGATAGTGGTATCTAGTTATCTAAATAGATAACAAAGTTGAAGTCAAGGTCACTTTGCCCTATTGTGTAGCTAAAACTCGAACAAGTAGGTCATTTTAGAATAATAATCTATCACTTAAATAAGAATAAAAACACTGGGGTTTGGATTTTATTTGGTTGTTCATTTTTTAAATGTCTTGAATTCTAATTTATGACTAGTTAATACAGAACTTTTAGTTTAGGAAGAAAAGAAAGAGCAGTTTTAGGGACATTTCTTCATGTGCACATGTTGCGTTTTAATAAAATTTCACCTTTTTTGTTCCTTAAGTAGAATAGGACCACTCAGCAAATGGACATGGCTCTGCTGTCTCTGAATGATCAAAATCATTTCAAAACCAAAAAATGAATAAATTTATAATTCAAAGATGAAAATTAAATTAAAAAGAACAGAGGACTATTTCATTTTTAATAACTTAACAGCAACAGTAAGACTACTCATGGCAATAATAATATGCAATTCAATATTTTTAATAAATGTTCTTTATTCAAATACTATGAATGAGAAGAGGTCGATCTGTCCATGAGATAGAACACGTGTTATTGGAATATTGTGGCATTTAAGAGTATTTCACAGAGCGGAACAAATGGTGGTTTTAATACTGCAGTGCTACAATCCTGTTAAATGTCTTCTAGTGACAAGTAATAATCATCTTCCAAAATTAACTCATCAAAATTAAAGCAAAAAAAGAAAAATTGAGTTTTCATTTTATTTTCTCATGACATATCAGTAATCTTCCCAAAATTTGCCTCCAGTTTTCAGTTTTCAATGTTCAAAATTTGTGCAGTTGAAATTGTACAAATCTGCATAAGGACTTTGGAAATATTCTGGGCCAGTGGTGGGAATCTTTTAGCCTGATATTTGTCTCTGATGGGCGCAGAAAAAAATGCTGTTTAGGTAGCACTCAGAAGCTTGGCTGCTTCCTGTGGCTGTCCTCCTCCTGCTGCTCCTGCAACCAGAAGGGATGTAGCTGTGCTGCTAGTGGGTACAGCCCTCATCCAGACCTTCCATCCTGAGTTTAGGGATAGTCCATATGTTCACCTTAGCTTTTTGAAGTGGCTGCTGCTGTTTATGACTCCTGGCAACAGGTTACGGAGGTTGTCTATTAACAGGTCAAGGAAGTGCCATTTGATCTGTCTTAGAATTGCTTCATTCTCCTTTTCTCAAGTGCCCCAGCTCCCATACTGTGAGATTTGATAAATAACAGTAGTATCTATTTCAGCCTTTTGTGACCCCACAGCTGTGTCCTTAAAAACCGAATCACTCCACTCCTTTCTGGTTCTCTCCTTGCTCCTTTTGGTCCCTTCTCTAGACCATTAGGACTATTTTGAGGTGTAGGAATGATAATTGTACACAACAGCTAAGATGTGGAAACAGCAATTTTTCTACAGTAGAAAAATTGCACTGTCTCTCTTGGTCTCAACACCTTCCTTGATAACTCCCATTGTTTTATGCTGTTTTATCAGGGATGGAAGCCAGTGTCATTGTGCTGTAGTTCTCAGTCTCCCCAGCATTCCTCTGTCTAGATGGGAATTATATAGGAACATCTCTGTAATCCAGCACAGCAATGGCAAGTAACATACTTGCAGATTTGCAATTTCATATTTCAGTCGCTTTGGTCTTAAGTAAATGACATCTCATTAAAGGGATTTAAGACATTTTGCTTTGTTTGATAATTCCTGTATATTTTCTTTGAGTTGCCCAGTCCCTTTTACCTGTCTGCTATTAAAAAAAATTCATTGTATGGAGGAATCTGTCCAAGAAATCAGTTAAAAATCTACAAAGCAGTTCTGGAACCTCTATGCTAAAACTTTACCACACCTGAGCTACCCTTTGAAATGTTTGCAATCAGGCATTATATTTAATAAAATTTTTGGTTTTTTCATGTATTTACAGATTTTTTAATTTATTTTTTGGTATTTTTTTCAATATGNATCAGTTAAAAATCTACAAAGCAGTTCTGGAACCTCTATGCTAAAACTTTACCACACCTGAGCTACCCTTTGAAATGTTTGCAATCAGGCATTATATTTAATAAAATTTTTGGTTTTTCATGTATTCACAATTTTTAAAATTTATTTTTGATTTTTTTTCAATATTTTAATCCATTTTTTAGCCTGCCTAATTTCCTTTTTGCATTTTGACTGACCATATTTTTCAGACTTTGCTTTTCTCATTCTTAGCAATACTGCATGCTTTTTCTTTGCCTCTTGTATTTTTTTAATTATTGCTCAAAATAAAACACTTGTGTTTCTGTCCAGAGGTTTACTGGCATTACTTTGTCTTTCTTCAGAGAATATACTGTCAATTATTTGGATTTTTTTTATCCTTTCTCATATTTGAATATTTGATCCAGGATCCTCTACAAACATTGAATGTAAATTTGGACTTCTACAGAACCATTTCCTTAGCCCTAAAGATTTACTGCTGAGTGTACTTTGAAACTTCTGGGTTAGGGCCTCCACATATTTAAGGTCAAGCTTAGATGTGAAGATACTGTACTGGATCTCATCACACTATTTCTCATTTCATCACTTTAAACACTCATTTAACACTTCCTCTGAAGAAAGTAGTTTATGGGTTGTTAGTTCAGGGGCAAGTACAAAATGTGTTTGTAGGTTTCTTGCCTTCAAAAGCTATAAAAAATGATGTACAACATTTTAATTTTAATTATTTTTTGACCGTGGAATAGACAATTGCGGACATTCTTATCAGCCCCATGCTTTCTCTGTACCTGCTGATACATCAGCTCCCTGCTTGGCTGCCCACCCACAGTCACTAGGAGGAGTAAGTGTAGTTCCTAAAGAGAATGACTGTGAAGGAAAAGGTGGCTGGAGGCTTTGCAAAATGTACCTGAGGCTGTCAGTGGGAATCACAGAGCTGTGAGGCAGCTTAGCAAATTAAACGTAAATTATTTTTTTTCCTCTAGTCACGAACAAAACAAATCAAAGCAGTAGGTTTTCATCTTACCAGAGCAAAGAAGATTAAATCTGTTTTGATTTTAGTGTGTACTATATTTAATTCAAATTTACATCTATATAAACAGCTGTGTGTTTTCTTCCCAGTGCCAGTCTGACCTTTGCCCTTTGGACAGTTGTGGCCAGAGGCTCATCTTCCTTACAAGTAAATTCTTTGTGCTTTTAATTGTGAAGCAATATGGCCCTAGAGGTTTGAGTAGATAACAAAAGTGGGGTGAAATGTACAGCTAAACATCCCTTGGAAAGGAAAGGTGAATGCATTGCCTTAAAACCTATCCCCATCTTGAGAAAACATGAACTTGACTGTCTTCAGAGCAAACTTAGAATACCTTGCAGAGCATTCCCCTTCCAGTGTCAGCAGTAAAGGGAGCTGCAAAGCTCATGTGTCCCAGCAGTGGAAGATGGCACCTTTCAGTCTCTGCAGCTCAGGAGGGTCAACTGAGGATCTGCACTTGAATAAAACTGATCTGCTTGGCTCTAAAGGATATTTAAATGCCAAAAGACTGCCAGAGACTCGCTGGGCACAGTGGGGCATGAACACAGAAACCTTCTGGACATGTCATCTTCTGTGATACTTCAAAGGGTGCTGCTGGGTATCACACTCAAAATGCATGTTTTCAGATAAAACTCTGTTGATTGATGTTCATTTAGTAGGCATGACATTTTATTTAAGAGCAACATCCAAGGAAGCAATAAGTGAAGGAAAAGAATCTTTAATACTTTCCATATCTTAAATTATGGACCTCTCCATGTGACCAGTGGGATAATTGCCCAAAGTAAAGAAGGCAATGACTTCTATCATTGACCATTTTTGAGGCTGCCTAAAGAGGCTGGACAGGATTAGTAAGCGATACCTTGGGGGAAGAATTGGCAAGTGAATTATTAGCCTTTTATTTTCTGGGTAAGCAGGAAGACAATTCTTAGTTTAAGGAGATCAATATTGATAAATGCTGGTTTCACACTGAAGTAGTTTCAGAGCTTGGGTGATTAAAGACAAGATAAAATACATTCATTAAAAATACGTGTAGAATCATGCAGAATACTGAAATAGAAAAAAAACCCACACTAAATGCCGGGCAAGTAGGTAGTTATCCACTTGAAATATAGGGGTTTATTTGTTTTTTTCACCCTTATTACATTCTCAATGGTTTAGCTTTCTTCAAAGGTTAATGTGTACAGTATTTCAGTTTTGAAAATAAAATTGTTTTCCATCTCCTATTTGCAAACCAGGTTTATAAAATATAGGATGGAAAAAGGTAATGCTTCTTAATCATTCCTGTAAATGATTTGGATTTATTTTGTACTCTGAAATTTGTTTACATACACAGTAGACTTTATATAAAGTACTGAGTCTACATTTTAAGTGTTTCAAACTTCATGGCTTATATTTTCAGACCTTGACTAAGTTCTGTTTTCATTTATGTTCAAGTTTCTTAATTTTTTTTTTTTACTGGGGCCTCATCTAAGCCTAGTGGAATTAAATACCTAATAAAATATGACTAAATATGTCTCTATCAATAGCTAAAATAAATTGATTCAGTGTTCAACATATGGTATTAATTGAAAAGACCTGTGATTTCTGTTAATTTTGTTTTAACTTCCTGCCTACTGAAATGATAAAATTTGGATAAAATTAGAACAGGAAACCCAGCACTTATCTTGTAGATATCTAAAAAATTCTTTCCTAGGTTAACTGTGAATAAAACTGATGAGAACTAATATTGACAGAAAAGCATATTTAAATGATGCTCCAGTACCAAAATTCTCCATCTTCATAGGAATTAGAATTTACAATTTTAGATTGAACCAATATCCAGTTTGAGGATATTATAAAATGTATCTTTGTGGACTATGAAACAGTTTTGGTGTTTGTGGGAGAGAGTGCAACAGATAGAAGATAATGATTGCTTCCCCAGTATCTCTATATTTCGTGGCACAGCAGAAGCCAATATAAAATCTGTATTTTAATGACAAGTTGAAAACTTATGCAGTAACATGAACAATAGCTGTCAGAAACAAGCTTAGGTAACTTAAATAAAAACACTGGAAAAGGTATATTTTGACAAGGTACATGATAAAGAATGTTGAAATTAAAATGAGAGACAAGGTTCAATAGTTTTTGAATATGCAATCATTGGTCTTCTCTTAATTTTAGAAAGCTCAGCTATGACAAAGGAATAAAAATCTAGGCCAAAACCTGTATTAATCCTAAAATAGAATATATTCTTCATGTACCAGAAATTTAAAATAATTAAATTGGAATTTAATTATTACCCTATAGAATAATGCAAGACCAGACAATCTGTGTACAGCATCATTACAAAAGTAATTTTGAAACAACTGTATGTTTAATGACTATTATATCTGGCTGGAAAATCAGATTCATTACATACATGGTTTTCCTGCAAGGAGGACACAATTCACTTATGATATAGTGACATTTCCCCAATGGGTCATATTTCAAGTGTTGTTTGGCAGAGCATCACATTACACAATTGTGAACTATAAGTTGTGTAGACAACATTAAAATGTTATCCCACACTAAGCAGTTCTCTTAAGATGACTCTTCTGTCTTAATACATAATGACAGCTGAAAACAAATGTTTGTCTCCTCTCTGTCTCCTAAGAGGAGATTGACCAAAAAACCCAATATTATTATTTAGAATACGTCTTTTTATTCTTCTTTTCTCTATCCCCCAGGGGAAGAGCTTTTCTGACACCTGATAAATAACATACACTATTGTTTTTTGCTTAAAAATCATGCAAAAAAATACAGTAAGGAGAAGAGAATGATAAAATATTTCAGTCTGGTAAATTTGTATCTGATAGGTCTTACTGTAGAAATTAATGGATGAGTAATGTGTCTATTCTCTCTACTCATGCATGACTTAATTCACTGATCAAAAGCAGACTACAAAAGGCAAAATGTTGGGTAAGTTGGCTTGACAAAACACCTTTTTTTCTCAAGTTGATTGTTCAGTTCTTGACATGGCTGCAATATGTATTGGAGGCAGTGCATCTCTACTGCATTGCTGTACAGCAAAAAAGACCTTGTTACAGGCTGCAGGTTACTCATCTGAACTTCTCTCATTTTCAGCATTTTGGAAGATTTACCAGGACAGCAGCTTCTTGATTCAACCTATGGCAATGCCATAAAAGACATTTTTCATTTTTCACATGATCACACAACTTGAGAATGCATCACTCGTGGATATAAGCTTCCTTTCTTACTCTGAAATATAGTCCTTCATGATGACAAGGCAACATTTTGGTGAGACAACGAAAAGAACTTTCACTGATGATGCCTAATTTGTATATCCTGTAGGAAATTACACTCCTTTGACTTCCATTTTAAATATCATCTATATGTCACCTTTGTTTTTAAAGGTAGAAGTTTTAAAAACAGTCAGTATGGCTCATGACCTTTAAATGTCTCAACTAACTGCTGTACACGTACTAGAAAATTTTATTACTCTTATTTCTGAAGAAAGATATTTAAATACAATTAGATGTAACGAGGCATTTACTAATGCAAAAAACAATGTTCTAAATCATGATGAGGTCTATTTGCATATATTAGAAATACTTTTATTTAGAACCACAGGCTAATAAACAGAGGAACAAAAAAGTTTTCATTATATGAAGGTCATTGGCAGGAGCTTTACATTGTTTTGGAGCTGAATGGAGGAGGAAACCTAAATGTAGTTGTCAAAAATATATTATCTTTTTCCACTATATATAATTTTGTTTATTTTCAGTTTACATAAACAGGCTGAAGATAACTTGATGGAATACTCATAATACTACAGTAGTTTAATCAGTGCCATATTTAATAAATATAGTTTAGCAAATTGCAGCATGGAATTTAAAAGGACTTGTGCTCTGTAGAGGAACACATGGCCTTAGCCTTCATAATCATTAATATATCTGGAACATTCATCTTCTGGAGATAGTCTATAAAAGAAAAATGAAAAATAGTTTTTAATTTTAGTACTATCTGTCAATCTTCCCCCTTTAAGTTAATAGTCTTTTTGCCAGCTTTGAAGATGAAGTGGTTTATTTCTGATTTTCCTCTTGATATGCTTTTACTAAAATTGTTTTATAATTGTTCGCTTTTCAAAGGTACCAACTCTTCTTTTCTACAAAGGCAGAACACAGATGTAAGCTGGTTTGTATTTATCTGACTTAGCCTCTGACCTTAAACAAATATTGTATATGGAGAAACCTCTTTTCTTCTCAGAAGTATTCTTCCTATAGCTGCCTGCAGATCTATTACACTGTGGGTATTTATCTGAAAAGTTGCCTGAATGGGAGGACCTTCACTGTTTTGGCCCTGCAAGTCTTTTAAGCAACTGATGTGATTTTCTTGGGATATTTTTAAGGACAGTACTGACACCAATATGTGGGACATCTGCTATCCATATGTTCACATGGCCACCAGACCTGCAGTAAGGCTCCAAAGAATGCTGGCCAAGTGCTTAACTAATCAATGAAATAAGGGTGCCTTACTGCTCTTTGACATTCTTTCAATGTACTCAGTAAAGATATCATGTACATGCAAAATGATTAAACTTTGTGATCCATCAAGATACAGTATCCTTGAACAGTCCACATCTCAGCTCTCTGCTCTCCTGTATCTCCTGCAGATTGTATTTGATCACAAAGACCTTAGGGCATGTAGAGGATTTTTCTATATGGCTTCTTGCCAGACCCATCTTGGATGTCATCAATTCAGATTATTTTCCAGCCAGTATTCTAGTTTTAATTTTACTATTTTGTCAAATAACATTGTAATAATACTACCCACACTAGATTTTTTTTTTCTATTTTAAAGACATTTCAAATTACAGCAGACTGCCATGATGACATCTGCATTGTTTGTTGATCTGTTGATTCTTACACAGAGGCTTTCAACTGTGCCAATTGTAAACCCCATAAATTTGAATGCTTCTATTACATACAATGACAACCCCCACCCTCTTCTGCCCTGCCTGTCCTTTCTGAAGAGGCTGTAACCATCCAACAGGCCACTCCAGTTGTAGGACTTATCCCATCAGGTTTCACTTTTGCCAATAATCTTGAATCTCCAGGACCTAGCCAAAGCTTTGGGCTGGTCTTTGTTCCTCATGTGCCTTAGTACAGAAACATTTTGAGTGGGGTACATTATAGCCAACATCTCCTGAAGCATACTGAGAGATCCCATTAGTGCCTGTTTTTGGCACACAGTCCCATCACTCACCACTGGCCAGTCTGGTTTTTCCCTTTCTCCTTTCCAAGCTAGTTTAAAGCTCTATCAATGAGCCCCCCTAGCCCCTGTGCTAGAGTTCCTTTTCCTCTCTGATAGCTGCACCTTGTCAGGTGTCAGTAGAGCAGGTGTTTGAGTAGATCATTCCATGGTCAACAACTCCCCAAATTTTTCCACTACACCAACCTCAGAGCCATGCATTGACCTGATGGATCTCCCCATTCCTATCAATATTATTCCTTGTTACCAGAAGAATCAAGGAAATCACCTATGCTCCTAATCCTTCTACCAATTGTCCCAAGGCCCTGAAGTCTCTTTTGACTGTCCTCAGACTTTGTCAATTAATAAATGCCAGTTTGAATAACCAATAATGGCTAGTAATCAGAGGGCCTTACTAGACTGGGGAGTTTTTAAGCAATGTCCCTTATCTAAACCCTTGGGAGACAGCAGACTTCCCTGAGTCGGGTCTGGTCTGCATAGTGAGGCCTCTGCTCTCTTTAGAGGCAGTCTCCTATTTCAGTTACTCATCTTTTCCTCTGAATTCACTAAGTGCTGATGTCTGTACAAATTTGAATTAATGCTGTGCATGAGATCTGTGTGTGGCAAAACAGATATTATTACAGACACATACACACAAATTTCAATTCTTTTTTCCATTCTTCCTTTTCTTCCTCCCTTGCCCAATTATTCCTTAGTCCCTTGTCTCAGAATAAAAATTAAAAAACATCTTAAGAAAGTAAAGTTTAGCATAAAAAATAGTCATATTAAATTAATGTAAGAAACTTTTTCAATTATTGAGGAAAATACAAAAAGAAGAGGGACTTTTATGATACAGGTAGCTGTAAAAAAAACTATGTGCCTTTAGGGCTGCTAACTGCTCAAATGAAGGAAAACTGCTAAAATATCTTCATGCTTCAGAGTAGATTTAATTGACATGTAAAAATGCTTTTAAATTTTCAGTACAGAAGTTACAGCTGTCTTGGGGTACTAGTAAGTTTTGTAACTTCCTCTCACAATCTGCATTATACTTTTGTAACAAATTTATATATACATCCGGTAAATCCCTTGCCCATATCATGCTCAGTTTGTTGGTTTCTTTTCCTGTAAGGTTTTGGTCTCCCACTCTTTCAAGGGAGAAGAATATTGGTGATGTACTTTGGAAATAACATGTAGTCTGAAGAAAATACATTATGCCTGTTTTGTTTTTTGTTTATCCTAATTTCCCTCCATATAAATTTATTTATAGAGTTGATCAGGTTCTTTTATCACTAGAACTGCATTTATTAGAATTATTCTATTGAAAAATATTGAAATCAACAATGAAAATAAGTCCCTAAATGAGCATAAACCCAGATGTAATCAATGCCTTTAATATTTCAGGTTAGATTTTTAACACATCTCTTTAAACAGAAATGTGGATTATTTTAAGTTGTTGCAAAGAAATATGTAACAGGCAATGTTATTAAGTTGTTTATTTATTTTTAATGTTTCTTGAGAACCATTAACTTCATAATGAAATGTCATATAATGTCTTAGATGTTCCACTGATAAGTACTCAGATCATTTTGACACTTCCTTTTTTTTTGATAAAACTGTAAAAGGTCTTCAAAGTGTATTTGATTAAATTGAAAATGCATGTGTCTTAGACATATATATTCTAGATTTCACTAATTCATTGAAGAATGAGTTTTAAAAAATCTTATATTCTAAAATGGGGGTGGTAAAATAAGTCTGAAAGCGCTTAAGATGTTGAGAGGCTGCAAATCATTAGAAAGCTATTTCTGTCATTAGACTCATGAATAAATCCACTGGTATTTCTGCATTATTCTCTGATAAACAATGTGGGTTTCAGGATCTTCAGGTTAATTTTACAGAGATTTAACTCCTTTGAATAATCAGTTACCTACAATGTCAAGTTTTCTCTTACCTTGAACTTGAGAATCTGATGTAAGAAACCATGAAACAATAGCCTGCAGTAGGAATAAGTGAAACAGCACTGTATATTTCCTGCTCCATATATTTCTTCCCTTTTCCTGCGAGTCTTCTACCTCGTCTGTGTTGAAATGACTTTTCATTTATTTCTCTGGCTCTTTTCCTGATACCAAACACTGAATTTGGACTAGGTCTGTATGGTCACTGGAAACAATCCAGAGTGTGCAAACCTCTAAGGCTTTAGAAGGGATGCAATTTTTAAAATAGCCTAATGCTATTCAGAGCGTCATTTCATTCCTGATTAGTACCAAGAAAATTTCATTTCTTTATTTGAAATTTACTGAGATTTAAATAACATTTAATGTCATATATTTGCACTGCAACAGCAGGTTGGAGCCCCACTCATGGTTAAATACTTTTTCTATAAACTCAGGACAAAAAGAATGATTGTGTTAAAGATGTGGAATTCTACAGAAAGAATTTTGGACTTTAAAGCATACGCACGTGAGGTTAATGTTTCAGTTTTCACGTATAAGTATTCTGTGTCTGGCTGGGATGGGTTTAATTTTCTTCATAGCAGCCTCTATGATAGTGTGACAAGTACATTTGTGAGAAAAATAGCATTAATAGCACATGAGTGTTGTGTCTGTTGTACTGCTTGCAGAGTGTCAAGGCTTTCTCTCTTTCCTCCCTGCACCACAGTGAGTGGGCTGGGGGTGAGTAAGAAGATGGGAGGGGGTGCAGCCAGGACAGCAGACCCCCAGAGATCAAAAGAATATCCCATACCATATGATATACTCTGCTCAGCAATAAAAATTCAGGGAAAGAAGAATATAGCAGGAACACTGAAGGATTAAGGTATTTAATTTCCCAAGCAACAATTATGGATGCTGGAGCCCTTCCTTTCTGGAAGTGGTCAAGCATGTGGCCAGTGATGGGAAGTAGTTAATGAATTCTTTAGTTTTGCTTTTCTTGTGGACAAAGCTTCCCTTCACCTGCTAAACTGCCTTTATTTCAACCCAAGAGTTCTCTTGTTTTGCCATTCTCTCTCTGATTCTGCTGCAGAGAGAGAGCAAGCAGCTTCATGATGGTCCTAGCTGCCAGCAATTGTCAGCCCACCACAACAGCCTATTAAATTTTGATCAATGAAGCTCTAATGCCTATATACTTAAATGAGATGATTTAATGGATTATGATAATTATCAACTCTGTCATGAACCAAGTAGGACTTATTGTCTTCCCTGATGACACAAAACTACGTCACCACCTATTGATGGAGATAATCTGCAATGACAATTATAGTATCTGCTAGAATGTTTGAAGAGGTCACTACCATTTTCACATATTTAAATATATTGCTTGTTGAATTTTATTTCTTTTTCTTTGATGCTTATTAATTTTAGCCGAGATTGTACTAGTCTTAAATAAAATTATAGTAAAGTAGGCAATAGAAAAGAAACTTCATTAAATAATGCTGCCAGCTAAAAAACCCCAAAACAACAAACCAGCATTCAGCTGCATAAAACATTCTTGTGCAACTGTTTTTTATACTGCAGCTGGAATACAATTTCTGTTTGTTGATATTGCAGGGTTGGTTGAATTGTAATTACAAAGCTTTCTGTAAAAGGCTTGCTGGAACTAATGCATCAATGGATATGATAAAGAACTAATACTGAGGTGTTAAAAGGGATTTGAGAATCCCATCAAAAGAAATAGCCTTAATCATCCACAATAACATTGCATTAATTATTAATAGAGCTAATCAGTAGTCAGAATTGCTCATATTAAATATTAATCATAGGGGTAGATGAATTCCTATTATTTGTGACAGGAACACTAACCCTAATTCTCAATACATTTATGGTGCTTTTATTTATCTGCCAAAAGAAATAAGAAACATTTCAACTCTTATTTGTTAAAAGATGCTGGAAAATATTAACTTCATAGGTTTACTTATAAGCCCTACTTATCAGGAATAGGGCAATGTTATAGCAAAGGCAGCAAACTGTTGGGAGGATGTAAAAAAGTTCTTCTTTTAATATAAGGATTTGTTATACTCCAAATTCAGGCTTCATGCAACCTGACAGACACAACTTCCTGGCACTCAACATGGTTTGACACAGATATTTTCCGTTCAGCAGAGGCTGATCCTGTGTTACTTTGTGTGTGCATGCTACTTTTGCTTTCTCTGACAAACTACAAGTGTTCAGCTGTCTGGGCTGAATCTTTCTAATCTGGCAGCAGTTTTTCTGTAAGTCTGAGAAAGTAAAGCTCACCATCTTTCATGTGGCTGCTCATGTAGTGCAGGACAATGCTGTGGCACCACCTTGAAGTCACAGCTTTCCAAACACCCATCTGAGTTGTCATAAGTAGCAGAAAACACAAACAGAAATTTTCATTATTGCTAGTTTTTTTTGTGAGAGTAGGATTGGTGAAGGACTATATCTTGATATCCACATAAGAATTTTTCTCATTCTAATGAAATTTGAGAGAATTTGCTGAGGCTGAAACATAAAATATATGCTAACAACATAAGATAGCAAATTTTTCAGTGGATATTAAACATACATAAACTTTAATATTTAAACATACAAATAATATCCTTATGGCATGCCTGTAATAGCAATTTTAACAAGTATAATTCTATTTCTAAATTATAAACATGGCATATATTAAATTGCAATTGACCATATGTGTTATAAGCAACAACTCTGGCTGCTGTTGCTTTGTAGCTTAATTCAACAGAAGGTAAATATTATAATAATTACTGTGAACATAACCTAGTGGTTGCTGAAATGAATAGGAGAATTTCAATTATTTTCAGTGGCTTTTGGACCCTTTGGGAATTCTGCAACTAAATATGCCTGTGCTGTTTGATGGTACTACACACCTGTGCAAGTATTTAAGCTAGTGGATTTTAAATGCATGGACACACAAAAAAGTTTGGAGAACAATTTTTAGTGCAAGAACTTTTTCCAAAGTTTTTCAGACAGCCAAATGATTTAAGTGTTTTCGATCAATATTGGACATGCTGCGGTGCGTTCCCCCAACAGCCCCGACTAGCTCCGGGGGCACCGGCCGCAGTCTTGGGGTACGGCTCGGTCAGGTGCACAGACGGTGCACGACCTCACTTTCCCTTGTGGGTTCTTCTCCCCCCCTGGGGACGTCAACGGGGGACCGTGGCGAGGGCAAGGAGAGACGGGAGACTTTTTGGGGGGGCAAACACGGGTTTATTTGAGAGGAGCCCCAGCGCGGGTCCCCTACCTCTCAGAAGCCTGCCCCAAAAAGCCCGCCAAAACCCAATTGTATCAGCTTTTTATACGGGGGTGGTACATCGGGCAGGACCTGGCTTCCACCCAATGGCTCTGGACAGAGGTGTGGGATACAACATGGCAATCAAGGACACAACCAATAGTGGGGGGGTTAGGGGGAAGGATCGGGGGTCCTGTCGAATCACCCTTCGAGCTCAGGAGAATCTTCTGGAAAGGAAGGCTGAGTCCAGGGTGATAGACAGGAGGGGAGGAGGGGGAAAGTTCACATAACAGGTTGATTGACAAAAAACAGCAGATAGGGATAGTGGGGTACATGGAACAAACCGTTTACATTAAACAATTATAACTTTGACAGTGACCCACTGCCACATGGACATACTTGAAAAACTGCAGTAATGGAACACACGTAAAAAGGTAATAACACTGAAATTTACAAGTCTCTAAAATACATAATTTTGCTTGTTGTGTAATTCTACATGAAGAAAAACAAAGCAGTGAAAAACTTATGTATGCTATTGAAGATCTAAATGTGTTCAGTTTTTCATCAATTCTATGATCTTTAAAAACCATGTGGCAGGCTTTATTTCAGAAATAGAATAGTAGTATTGGCCTATTAAACCAAAAATATGTAAGATTTGTGTTCAAACTGAATTTAAAATGTCAAGAGAATTAAAATGAATCACATTTGAGTTATAGAATTTTCTCAATAACATGGTGTTTTGTTATATATATTTTTAAAAGATCTGTTTATTGTAGTCCTGACTGGGTAAGCTACAGTAATTTTCAAAAAAATAATATATATATATGCACATATTATAAAGTAAATTTTCCCAGTTTAATTATGCTGATCTACCAAGAGAGAAAAACAGTCCCCAAATTAAAGCAAATTCTTACACCCAATATAAGAGAGTTTTGAGTCTATGGAGGTCTGAAGCACCAAGGCATGTGTTTTCTGTGACCCCTGCATGAAGTTTTGTGTGATTCCTGCATCAAGGGACAAAAACTGATCTCCAGCCATTTCGAATCGGAAAGCAGACATTGAAAAAGCCCTGGAAAAAGATCAGAAGCTGAAAGAAATGGAGAAGTACCTTTTTATCTACTTCCACTGTTTTCCTCTTCTTTTGTTTACATGTGTGTAAACAAAGCACATCAGAGGCTGACATGAATAATTCATACAAGAGGATCTGGTTACCAATTTATTTGTGCAGCAAGTAATCACAGAAAAATATGAATGAACATCTACAGTTGTTATCTCTGTGTTGTGTCTGTATAATCAAATTCTGTAATCAGAGAAAAATTGAAACAATTACACAAAACATGCTGAGAAAAATGAGGGTAGAAATTAAAAAAATCACAATCGCAACAGGGCTTCTGAGGCAGGAATAAGAATGTAGCTGTCAAATCACTCAGGCAACCACTGTGGAATACTGGAAATGTTTTGTCAACTTTCAGACAACACTGAAACACAGCAAGTAGAAGCTGCAAAAATATCTTTCTAGAACAGCAAAAGCAAAAATTTCCATTTTTTAGGGCAGTGGCAGCAATTCAGATTAGCAAAGAATGTAATTGTTAATGAGGGTTTAGTGTATCATTGACAACAGCTAGCAGAAAATATCTTGTTGATTCATCCTTTTATGAGAAATGTCAGTTCCATCACTGACTGGTCTGTTGTAGTTTTGGAATAGTTCAAAGTCATAACTGAACAGAAAAGAGGAACTGATACAGCCTGGGTCTAAACAGATGCTGCTCTGTAGCCGCCATGGTAACAACTGAGTGCCTTTTCTTCGTGCTTTTCTGTTATGGGGAGAGCATATATCTACCACTGATGCCTTCATCACACATCAGAAGAAGTATCCCTACAGAAGAGTAGAACATTTTCCATATGAGATTGAATCAGTTAGGAGCCTTACACATCCCTACACATGAAATTCTTATAGATGATGTAACTGCTGAACTGAATAAAAATTTAGGACCAAAGCTTAATATCTGAATGAATCCTTTTTATGTGAGCTTTATTAAAATACTGAATTTGAAACTGCAGATTTGCAAAATCTTCAAGTTACAACTTTAAAATCTGTACTTGAAAGCCTTAAACAATGTAAGGATATTATTTATCCCATGCAATAAGACTTTTTTCAAATATTAGAAATTCAAATTAATTTTAAGTTGGTAAAATTCAACCCGTAAACAAAGTTACTACTGAGTGCCTTGTGAATTTTCAACATGAACTCCAGAAAACCAGTAGAGGTAGAAGAGCATCATTAGAGGTAGAGAAGCTGCTAAATTTGGAGTGAAATTTGACTCAAATCCCAGACCTGTTCCAATCCAAGTAAGTGAATGACAGATGCTTATTGGAAAAAAGATATAAATATATATTAAATGGAAAAAGAATTATTCAAAGAAATTTTCCTGTCTAATGCAAACATTTTAAACAGTCCTAGCTAAAACCAGTGATACTCTCCTATTAGTTCTGAGCACTTCTTATCAGCTTTAAATTTAAATAGATAGCACAATACTGTGTAAAAGTCAAATAAACAAAATAGTTCTAATGCTAAGACTGCAATATGCCCTAGAGGACTTCCAAACCGCCACAGCAGACAGTCTGCAACATGCTTGGTCTCCATGCTGTTTAAGCCCCTGTCTACTGAATGCAAGTGTTTGTAAAAGTTGAAAACCAGCTGTCTGAACTGAACACAGCTCTCCAGTTTCATCACAAACTGCACACAGCTGTCTGATTTCATCTCCTAGTCCCAGGCTGGATGTAGGCTTTTGTGGCACTCCAATAATTGTGTTGTTTCTAGGCTGCCTTCCTTCCCTTGCTGTGAGTCAGCTCCCCTGGCTCCTGTCTCTGGAAGCTGTGCCATTTTCCCAGGCTCTCTGCAGCAGGGCAGGGCTCTGGGCAGGTGAAAGGTGCCTCAGCTCTGGGTGTGATGCCTTTAGACTTACTTCAGAGAGGACAAGCCTATGCCTGAAAGAGAAGCCACTAGAAGCTGCAGGCAGATCTCAGTGCCTGCTCTGCATCTGGATTGTTCTCTGAAGATTTCTACAGACTATCTGGATGGTTGTACACTGTAAATGATATCCCAAAAGAGGAAGAACTGTCAGATTGGTGAAATACCTCCTCTACACTCGAAAAGCAGAATATTTTCAATGATGAATTAGGACCAGACATTCTACATGAATAGAGAGTACTCTAAGCATCAGGCTGTAGAAATGTTTTTCCGTTATTCCTCTGACCACAAGGAACATTTATATAATTTACAGAAACTAGAATAGGTTCAGAAGGTCTGACTGACAGACATCCTGCATAAATATTCTGTATTCTGAAGGTAGAGTGTTATTCTGGGATTTGCAGTTTCTATTTCCTAAATCTTCTCTTTGGGGAAAAAGCAAACAAAAAAAGACATCAAGAAAGGAAAACAAAACAAGTGAAACAAATCCACCTCCCCCCTCTCCACAACAAAACCCCAGCAAACCCTGAACAATAGAGAAGATTTGATACCACAAGAGAGTGCTGTAAGCACTGCACAGTCATTAGATCCTCTTGGCTTTCTTTTTGTAAGTATCTTTTTTTAATGAGGAAAACAACATTTTTTAACTCAAAATGTCTTAGCTTTTAAAATTCTGACTAAATATTTTTCTGTGGTGTAATAACAGAAATTTAATAATGGCAAAGTATTTTAGCTTCCCCAAATATTGGAGGATTTATGTTTCATTGTTTTTGTAATTTGACAGTATAATAAAAAACCCAGTTCTTCCTAGATTATCTTCATGTCTGTGGCTTCAATGGTTAGTATTGCTAGAAATAAATCTCCTTTCCTTTCATAATCTGATATCTTAACTTTCTATATTGGCAACTATACATTGTGTTCTCAGCCTAGCACCCTTGCTCTCTGTTGCACAAGTCACAGGACTGAATACTCAATTAATTCAGAAATTATTCCTATCTGACTCATTGCATAACTTAATTAATTTTCTGCTAGGGTAATTAATCTGTTCTTCAATGGCTTGTCTACTGATCAGAATAATTGCTGGGTTAATTTTGAGTCAGTTTGCCTACTGGTCTAATTTCTTCCTCTTAAAAACATTCTTGATTCATTTTCTAACCATGTAATGTTTGTAATTCATTCCTAAATGATTTCCATGCTTCCCTGAGTTTTACCTCACAAAACAGACATTTAAATTCATTGGAATATTACGGAAAAAAAGGTAAGGCCATTTTTTTATACTTCTTGTCACACATAGAATTTAGAAATTGAGACAAGTAGGAAAATAAAGACACCCTGGTGAAGAACGTTTTTCTTTGTCAACGACCAAATGAAACTCCTGTGATCACTTGGTGGGCTCTGTGCAAGCACCACCTATCACTGTTCAATATGTGCTGCCCTGCAGATGTGGACTGTATGTACTGAAGTCACAAGCCCCATCCAGGTCTCAGGCCAGTCTACTTTAACCTCCATATGGAGGTAGGATCAAGTTTTCATAGTTAAATTCCAAGGGATCTAGTTCATTTTTAAATCCAAAAGGGAAAGAAAATTCACAAAAGTCTTAAAAAGTTTGTCTCTGAATTTCAGCAGTACAGCATTTTGACATTTTTGCTCAATATCCAACCTACATTTTCTGCAGATTAGATTAACAACTCATTGTTTTTTTCAGTTTTGTCAGTAGAGAAAAAAATTATTATCATCCTCTTTCCACTGACATTTTACATGGTCTACTGCTTCTCATATCTACACTCAACTAACTGTCTCTTTTCTAAGCCTAAAGAAAACCAGCACCTTTAATCTTTCTTTGCAGGCAGGCAGGTCATACATTCTAATACATTAGCACTTTCTTATTTCCTGTGGATTTCTTCCAGCTCACTATTATAATTTGTAACACTTGGTCTATAAACTTGCTACTTCAGCCAAGGCCACAACAATGCTAAATAAACCAGAAAAACTCTTTCCAGAGTGAGTTATACTTTTAGAAGGGAAATGCATCATACTACTA
The DNA here is from genome assembly GCA_013400435.1 of Pycnonotus jocosus. Classification (NCBI taxonomy): domain Eukaryota; kingdom Metazoa; phylum Chordata; class Aves; order Passeriformes; family Pycnonotidae; genus Pycnonotus; species Pycnonotus jocosus. Next base: position 100,161 of record VWYP01025818.1, on the reverse strand, counting down.
CGTTTAATTTGTGAATCCCCTGAACATGCTATACTGCTGCCTAGCCATTTATCTCCCTCTTTTTTTTGTCCTCTTTTGTCGGATTATGATTTTCCGACACTCAGGTGGTCAGAGTCTTTTCTGCCCTCCTGGAATCTTTGAGCCAGATGCAAGAAAGAGACAGAGACTTCAAGGTTCAGTTTCTCCAAGGTCTATCACTTTGTTTATTCTTTCTCTTATCTCACAGTTCGTTCTGTGCTCAGCGAGATCTGTCTTGCTCCTCGGCCATGGCAGGACTCCCTCCCCTATGGGAGGTCGTTGTCTTATATACAGATTATTACGAACATATTGTTTACAATTTCCTACCAATGTCCACCATCCACACCAAACAGGTCATCTCCACTTGGCCCAATCTCCCCAAGCCACATTGTGCTAACGTCACAGCAGAAAATGGAGGTGAAGAAGAAGAAGAAAAAGCCTTAGGGACCACCTCAAAATCTCCATCTTGTCTCCATCTACTTCTATTATAAAAACCTAAAACTACATATTTCTCACTCAGTGGTAAGCTAAACTACTGTATCTCACACTCTTGAGATTTGTAATTCATCTCTGCTTTGTGCCAGGGTCTGTGACCTCCATGGACGGAGGCAAAACCCCCCTGTTCACCCCCCTGTTCAGGTCCAGGGTATTACAGTGCCCTTGGACAAAACTCAGACTTCCTCTGCTCAGTTCCCAGACTGTTTGGCCAGGGTCTCCCGAGCTCCCAGGGCAGCCAAAGAGATGCCCTGGGTTCCGACACTTTTTTGTGCACCCTTCAACTGTGACTGACATATCAGTTAACTGTACTTACATTTGCCTTTACTGAGTTTTTTCTCTCTGAGTTCAATCCAGATCTTCAGCCTATTAAGATAATTTTGATCATACTCTCTGGATTCCTTACATTCTGCCCCTGCAGAATTAACAATGCTCCTGCTCTTTCATCATGTAAATCATTAATGAAAATACTAATGGGACAAAGGCAGACCTCTATGGGATGCCATGTTCAGTTAATTCACGGTTTGACGATGAATAATTAAAAAGCTTTCTTTGACTGTAGTTTTCAGATGTACACCTACTACATCTAATTCAAATTTCTTACTTTTCTGATGAGATTATTGCACAGCAGTCATTGAAGTTCTAAATTTATTAAATCAACAACTTTTCCCTTTATCTACTGTTTAGTTATTTTGGTGCAAGGAAAAAAACCAGACTTATTCGTAAAGTTTTGAATAAGTCCAGGTTGTCTGTTTTATATGACTAATTTTTCTTCAACCTATTTTCAAATTCATGACATTTACATGTTTTTCAACACCTTCCCACATATGCTCTTGAATTGCTCAGATTCTCATCCCATTATGTGATTCTTAAACAAAAGTTGCTACAACTTTTATTCTCTTAGTTCTAAATTCCTAGTGTTAGCAAAAGATTGGCTTTAGTATTTAAAACATTCTAATAAGTTTCATTAATAGTTCAGTTCAGTTTGAGTTCAATTCAGTTTGAGTTCAGTTCAGTTCAGTTCTAGTTCAATTTGAAAGGCACAAGCCCAGGTTTCACTTGCACAGAAACATTGCATACATGTAATTTAGATCAGAACTGGCCTCCAGTTTTCCTGTCTAAATCCCCACTCAGGACAGTTCCAAATTGTTTGTATCGTGTTCCAGATTTTTTTGTGTCTTGCTCATGGCCTTGTTCAGTTGAGTTTTGTTTATCTCCAAGGTTGGCCTATTCTTATTTTGGACTACCTTGATAGTGAGAGTAGTTTTCTGATGGAGTTTCCCATACTGAAAGATGAATCTGTTGCCTCTCACCTTGTCGTGCATCTCTTAAAGAGTCTGATTCCATCTTTACTTCATTCTCCCATGAGGTAGTTGCAGGAATGGTCTCTTCTGCCTCTCCCCTTCTCTAGGCTAAACAGACCCAAATGTTTCAACCTCTCACAGTATGCCACGTGCTTCTGTCCCATAATCTTCCTCACTGAACTTTCCTGCAGTGTCAAAGTCTCTCTTGTAGTGGGGTGCCCCAAGACGGACACAACCCTCCAGATGTGGTGCCACAGAGCTGAGAGGAGGAGAAGAATCATTTGCCTTGAGCAGCTGGTTTTTATCTTGCTAATTCAAACCAGCACACAGTTAGATGTGTTTTAGATAAAGAGCACACTGCTCTATTTCTACTTTGATTATTTTCTCCACACTATAAATATTTAGCTACTTGGACAATGAGGATCTTTCAGTAATTTTTTACCCCACAGACTTTCATTAATATTATGCAGCAATGAGTGACTGATTATGTCTCCTTAATAGTGTTTAAAAAACAGACATTACACAACCACTCCATCTACCATTGACCATTACAGCCTCAAAAACCTTTTCTGCTTCAAAAATCCATAAATAATAGACCATTCGTGCCCTGAAGTTGAAGAAGAGGCAAACTTAGGGAAAGAAAGTCAGTTAGCTGTGAAGATACAGTTAAAAGGTTCCTCATGCTTCAGTCCTAAGCACTATGGCGTGGGGAACCCTGAGAATGGTTTAGTGAGTTCCAAACTCTTTACAAATCTTCTTGTTTAATTAATTTTTTGTGTCTTAAAAATGACTGCATTATTTGTTGACTTATAATTTAATAAGTAAGTAATTATTTTATTAATTAATTTTGTAACTAACATTACCATTGATATTGATACTATCTGAAGTGTCATCCGTAGTTCATTGCTTACAAAAATCTTTATTCCTATTTTCATCTGATAAGGAGCTACTGTGCATCTCTTCCTCTCTGTATCTCCTATTTTCAGCAAATGTATTTTGTTTTTTTCTTTTTTCTTTCATTTTTTCTTCCTGCAAATATAACTCCCACCTCTTTACTCTTCTCCCAAGATTTGTTAAAATACGATCCATTATTGTTTTCTTCTCATGCATTGCTTTTCAGTATCATCATGCCCTGATCAGCAGTCCTGTATTTCACACTTTGTTGAATAAGACCCTCATCAAACAAGCTTAAGTCCTTTCCTAGAATCATGTGCTTCTTAAGGATCTTTCAAACAACTTCCTCCTTATTCTGTAAATTTCTAGACCTGTTCACAGTGAACCAGATTTTATCACTCAGGCACTGCCACTGAAAACAAGCTGTTAATTTCTAGTGGACTTTCCATTTTCTGGTGGACTTTTTTGTTAGACATGAACATAAACTCAATGCAACTGGTCTGTAAGTGTGGTCAGTATAATTAGGAAAATAGAATCCTGACCTTTTAATGGTAATAAACCATTTAGCAGGCAGAATAGCACCATAAAAACACTTTGACATCTGATTTGAAGACAAATTTGAGTGGGGAAAGCCTAAGGCTTCGGATATTTATTCTCTGATGTTACAGGCTGTGCCTGACATTGAAATGCATCCAGCAAGGCAATAAAATATATTTTTTGTATATTTTCTGAGAAGAATGTTGGCCCTCAGGCTCTCTTCCATGAGCATTTTTAGATTTCTTAGATTTAATTAACTTCAACAAGTCTGAGTTCTGCATTTAGTAAACTGGTCTCTTGTGGAATTTGACATTTATAATACATAATAGTTTATATTTTAATGTAGAGATAGTCACAGAATAGCTCAAAATAATGAAATTCTTTCTCCTTACAATACACTTCATTTTCCAGGGTAGGTAATTACAGTGTTTTTCTTCTAGGCCTGTAATAAAAAATTACATGGGGCTCATTTTCCACCCTATTAAATGCCTAAATGAATGGACTGATCTCTGATTTTATCAAGCAAAATACATTTCATCTGCTTTCTGTGAAAAATGCTTGAGTTCTTTTACTGACTGACAGGTCTCAGGCAGTCTTTCTCAGCCTGTACTTTCATTCTGATGCTGTAATGAGTTATGACTGGGCAGATGTCATGTGCACCCCATGCATTTGATTTGCAGGATCAAGGCTTAATGAGAGATAAGTGGCAATGATCCTTCTGCCTAACATAAATTGCCATTATTTCTCATGTTCCTCTCATACCTTTCTGGATAGATCATCTGAAATTGTTAGGGAGGAATACAAAGCAGAGAAAGATCAGAAAGATCAGAATAGCAAAAATGACACCGCCAAGGCCACTCTGTTGGGGTCTGAGAGCCCACATTCAAATCACAAATTGGTATGAAATGAAAAGAAAATTCCAGGATAGAAAACCCCAGGCAAAAAACCCCAAACAATAACAATCCTCCTAAAAAGCACACATCCCCAGTCCAAAAGCTAACTCTTTCAAACCCCTTAATTTTTTTTTCACAATTTTCTATGAAATTACAAGTTCACTGGAGAGACACATAGATAATTAAACTTATTATACATTATTTACAGGTCAATAACTAGAACTTCCATAATGATTCTAAGTAGCATATTGCATAAACAAAAGAATGCAACATGAAGAAACTACAAGTGGTTATATTAAATGTTTATATTAAAAATTATATCCTAAACCTTTTTTTTAAACTGTAATCAGACAGATGTCTGAGCTGGCATAACTCCACAGGTTTGATTTCTGTGGGCCAGCTGAACACAGGCACAGTTGAATTTCCTCTTTCAAAGTTCTTGAACATTTTCTGTATTTTCATGTTAAAACAGAGAAAGGAACTACAAGCAATAGTTGCGGAATTTCTCCTGTCAGAAAAAGTAACTCATATATAAATGTTAAAATTTGCTGAGCCACTTGGATCTAATTACCTGTTGAGACTGAAATGTGAAGCTGGCAAAGGTTATAAAGTAATGGTAATTATTGTGCAAGGCAGTTCTTTTTATGAGGAATCATTCAGCTTACATAAGATCATAAGAGAGACAGAGAAAGAGAGAGAGAGTGCCAAGAGAGACAGAGCAGAAAGATTTGGATAGATTAGAGAAGGAAAAATATAGACAGAAACTGAAGAAAGGCTCAAGATAATAATGAGACATTTGGAAATAAACACCCTTATGGAAGCTGAATTGCCATATATGATTGCATGATCCTAAATTAGAAATTATAACATCCATTATTATTACATAGGAGTTCAGAATCTTTAGCCAGCCTGCTCACTGATGATTACATTCTCCTCCCCTAATGTTTGCCATCTAGTCTAAGGCTTGCTATGGATGTTCCTGAATCTTATAAGCCAATGAAGAGACACAACAATATCCAGTCTCATTCCCTCTACCAGTCTTCAAACTGAACCTTAGCATTAGATTAAGGTGATGAGCTTAGAATAGTTGCTTATATATTAGGCAAATAAGAATGGAATGGAATGGAATGGAATGGAATGGAATGGAATGGAATGGAAATGGGAATAGAATAGAATAGAGTAGAATAGAGTAGAATAGTTCAGTTGGCAGGGACCTGCAGTGACCATCAACTGCCTGGCTGACCAAAATCTATAAAAAATAATTTTATTAAGGACACTGTTCAAATGCTTCTTAAACACTTACAGGTTTGGGGATTTAACCACCTCTATAGGAAATTTGTTTGAGTGTTTGACCTCCCTCTTGGTAAAGACAAGTTTCCTAATGTCTAGTCTGAACCTTCCCTGAGGTTTAGAATGGTTCATCTTTGAACCATTCCCACTCATCCTGGAGCATGCGTCCACTGCAATGGATACCAGGGAGAATTGCTTAGCACTTCTCTCTTCATGATCCTTAGTCTCCTTTGCTGCAAACTGGATGAACTCAAAGTCCTCAGCTGCTCCTTACAAGGCATTTCTTCCAGCCCACTCACTGGCTTTGTTGTCCTCCTCTGGATGAATTCAAGGACTTTCACATCCACCTTCAATAGTGGGGCCCAGAGCTGCACAGCATTGATCAGGGTGAGGCTGCACCAACTCTAAAAACAGAGGGATAATCCCCTCTTTATACCAGCTGGTCATGCTGTGTTTGATACACTCCAGGATGCAGTTTGCCCTCTGGGCTGCTGGGGCACACTGCTGACTCACACTGACCTGCTGTCCCACATCCAGCACCCCCAGATTCCTTTCTGCAGGGCAGATCTCCAGCCACTCCCTCTCTGAATTTATCCTCATGCTTGATGCTATTCCATCCTAGATGCAGAATCCACCATTTGTTCTTGCAACTGCTGATTGCTAAATGCTCCTATCTGTCTAAATACCTCTGCAAGTCATCTTGTCCCAAGAAAAATCCCACTCCACTATAACATATAAAGAGATAGATGGCCTTACCCTTACAGGTTTGCAATCTAAATGAACAAGATAAAAAATGAATGCTGAAGAGAATGTTGTCCTCCCTGCATGCACATTAGCAACAGATTGATAATGAGAATTCTGTCTGCTGGGGTCAGTGTTATGAGTCTTGTGCAACCACTTAGTAGACTCACTAATATTGGTTTTGTGGCATATATTCAATTTACATCTAATCTACCTCAAAACACAGGCAGGCATATATTTGAAAAACATTTTATTATTGTATTAGAATTATTTAAAAAAGTATAAATTTACTGTATGAAAGGCAATACTGCAAGCTAAACAAAGTGGCTAAGTGGACATCTTTGGAAGAACCGGTTTGCCATTTCATGCCCATAATATTCAGAAGTGTTTTTCTGAGGGGTGAAAATATCCAGATTTTTAATAATCTCTAAGAAGACAGTTAGTAAAATAGGTGGCTATAGTCAACGTCTTTATCTACATGCAAGAATGTGGTAATAATAGCATTTCAGAGAGCAAAAAATGTTAAGATATGTGTAATGCAGATTGGGTAGGAGATGTTTATGCGTTACATTCTACTGGTTTCTGAAGTACTTTCAAGGCTTAAGGGAGAAACAGGTAAAGCTAACTTAGGGTCTTGTGTTATCAATACTCTCTTGCTGGCTAATTTAAAGCTCTCCTTGTTCAGGTTTTTGCATCTCTGTTGTGCCTACAGGGAAGAATACCCTAAACAGGCATGAGACTGGTGCCATGTTACACATCCAGCACCTGGCCAGGAGACAGGTATTATAAAGGAGCATCTTTTGATAGATTTAAAGAATTGTATAGAACTGTATATGCTATTAAGTGAAATTAAATTAATAAGCCTAAAGCCTGAACCCATTGTGCCTTAGTACAGACTGCTATGTACTACTACACTAGACTTGAGTGCATATAATGAGTAGATATATGAGCATTTCTTTTCAGAATGGTGTCTAGAAAAGTGACCAAGGAGTGATTTCTGTGATAAAGTCAAATAACAGATGAAGGATGCAGCATGTTCTAAGAAAAATGCATCTGTTCAGCCTGTGCTATGTGAAATTAATTCCTTCCTAAAGGCAGGATATAAGCTTAGAACTTCTGATGATTTTGTATAATTTTAGAGCAAGATGATCCAAGTATTAGGTTTCAGAATAACTGAAAGCCACCACTGCTATTTTTTCAGTGGATTATTGCATTAAGGGTTTCTTTTTAGATTGACTGAGAGCTTCATGTAATTAAGAATACACTTAAGCTGCATATTTTTTTAATTTGTCTTAGAGCACAGTCTCAGAGCCTACAGGCTGATAGTAAATATGCTATGTTAAAAACTCATTTTATCATCCAAACGCCATTTATGACATGGTAATGAGCTATGTTATGGATTTGTGCTCAAAACAGCATAACTGAAGTACAGATGTATTTTTGTTATTGCTGAGCAGCTCCTGCACAATGCCAAGGTCTTTTCTGCTTTTTATACTGCCGTGCTTGTGAGGAGACTTGGAGTGCATGGGAAACTGGGGGGAAATACAACTGGGACAGCTTACCATAAATGACCCAAGGGATGTTTCATACCATATGAGGTCATGGTCAGCACAGGAGACTGGGAGAAGGAGGAAGAAGGAGGTAACATTTGGAATGATGGGGTTTTTATTCCAAAGTAAGCATCACATGTGATTGAACCGTGTTTTATTGAAATGGCTGAACATCTACCCGCCTGCGCATGGGAATGAATTCCTTGGTTTTTTTGCCTATGTGAGTGTCTTTTGCTATACCTATTAAACTGTATTTATCTCAAAATACAAGTTCACCCACTTTTTTCCTTACTATTCTCTCCCATTCCACTGGTGTGGGAGTGACTGTCTCTATTTTACTTGGTTACTGGCTGGGCTTAAACCATGACCCACTCAGGTCAGCGCTGCAGCCCCCTTTGGCTTAAACTCTGTCATTCATGCCCACTGCAACAGTGTTCATTCATTTTATATTTGTAGCCCTTTAGCCTGGCTGTCAGAACACTTTTCCTGAAAAAAATCTGAAGAGTTTTTTACTGCCAACTTCCTGTTTACTTTAATGAGATCAATGACTGGGACATGGTGCCTTTCTCAATACCTGTTTCAAGGCATTAATAGATCCTCTGAACCCATTAGCTCCACTCTGGAAGAGCTTCTCCTTGCCAATGAAGAGAAAGATTATATTATCTACTCTCTCTCTCTCTCTCTATATATATATATGTGCATATATTCGTATTTATATTTTGTCTACTGTCCTTTAAGCAATGAAGTAGCATTCAGAGCAATGGCAGGCAGGGTTTGGGGTAGCAGGAAAAAATATTTTTCTGTTGTTCAAATGCCTGTTCTAACTGCAGGTATTTGTCTTCGGGTATTATATGCATTTTATACATTGAAAGAGAGAAAAATATATATGAGGAAGAGCTCAGAGACTGATATATTTATGTGCACCAACAGGATGAAGAGAGAAAGAAGTAAAATGCCTTCTCACTGGAAGCTGCAATGGGTTAGCCCCAGCTGGAAACTGAGCACCCTCCAACCAACAGGAGGTCGTAGAGAATAGGAAAAATAAGGCTGAGAAAACTCATGGGGCAAGATAAAAGAAATGAAATCACTTACCGAGTAATAGACTCTGTTGAGAGACTGCTCCTGAAGCAGTGCACACAGTTCTGGTGTCTCCAATGTAGGGACATGGAACTCTTGGAGCAGGCCCAGAGGAGGGCCGTGAGCTGATTAGAACACTGGAGCACCTCCACTATTTAGACAGGCTGAGAAAGTTGTGTCTGTTCAGACTGGAGAAAAAAAGGTTGTGTGGGGACCTCAGAGCACTTTCCAGTATCTGAAGGGGGCCCTCATGGGGAGGAGAGGGACTCTTTGGAACTGTAGTGATAGGACAAGGAGTTTTGGGTACAAACAGAAGGAGGGGAAATTTAGGTTAAATATTAGGAAGAAATTTTGCACTTTGAGGGTAGTTAGGTTAGGAATATGTTAGTTAGGAATATGTTGCTCAGAGAGGCTGTGAATGCCCCAATTTTGTCACTGTTCCAGTTATCCAACTTATCCAGGTCAACTTATCCAGGTTGGGTAAGGCTGTGAGCAACTTGGTCTAATGGGAGGTGTCCCTATCTATGACAGTGAGTGATGGGACTAGATAATCTCTGAGGTCCACTGCAAGCCCTTAACATTCTATGATTCTATATCCTCATGGGTAAACCAGATTTGACTTGGGAAATTTAACTTGATTCAGCTGGTTAACATAAATATTTACTTACTAGTAAATGGTATTTGGTTGCTGGTATTTGGTTGTGGAGGAAATAAAAACTAGTATTTGGTTACTGGGAAATAGACTAAATAATGAAACAAACTTTTAAAACTTTAAAGGAAAAACACCTTTCCTCCCCCTTTCCAGACCTCCACTTCAGACTTCTCTCTTCTCCCCTTCCTAATAGCTATCCAGTTCACTACATCACTCTAGACACTTCTCCTGCCTCTTCAGAGAGGCAGCAGTGGTGCAGAAGGTCAGGATCAGCAGTTTCTCTCTGCTGCTCCTTCTCACTCTTTACCTGTGGTCTGGCATGAGTCCTCCATGGGCCATAGTCTTTCCTGAGAAGTATTTGCTACAGTGTCAGTGTCTCCTGGAATAAAACCACAAAACTTTCCAAATGGTATTAAGAGTGATAATATAAAAAGCAACTCTTTAATGAAAGCTTTCAGGTGCACAAATGTGGCTCTGCGCATGCGTGATCAAGGATTTCTACAGTTTTTATTAGGTTAATTAATTAGTATATCTAGCAGGTACATCCAATAGGAGATCAGTTGCCCAAGCAACCAACACTTGAGTCAGCCCCTTGGAGTTGGTCCCGGGGCTTCTTAGCCCCATTTCTTGCTATATTGCTCCAGTTCTGGTGGAAAACAAGATGTTCTTGTCAAAATTTTTCTTCTAATAATAAAACCAAACAGAATATTAAAAATGTGTTAGTAAATATTAGCTCATTGTGAGAAAGTGTTGCAATGTGTAATCATGATGTGTAAATGGTTCTTCCCTTTCCCCTGACACCCCCTTTCCCACCTCCTGGTGGTATCACCCTGTCTTGTCAATCACCCTGGTTTACCCTCTCCTATTTGACAAGGTGCCCAGGTGCCACCCTTCCCATTGAAGTGTAAAAGTGCCCTTGGCCTTGACCACGCCCCCCCCACCTTCCCATTGGACCTAAGACCCCCCTGGTTCGGGTTTCACCCGAGGTGACATAAAGGGTGAACCAACCATTCTCAGCCATTCTGCCTTCCATCCCACATGGAATAAACATCCTCCTAACCAAAGCAGAATCCTCTCTTCATTTCACCAAGCCTCAGACCACGTGGAGCCTAGAGATTGAACCCCCATGAACTATCAAGTGGAGCAGGGCAGAAACCTCAGCTAACCGGTAACAGAAAGCCCTGAACACCCACAAGAAAGGGCAGGAAAAATACTAGAAATTGTACAACTATATATTAAGAATCAACAAGGTTAAAACATATGAACAATATATGACAAGCAAAAAGCAAAAAGCAAAAAGCAAAAAAAAAAAGGCATCATCAGTTTATACCCAAGCTGCAAGAGGTGCTTATATATCAGGGTGTGCCTTCTCCACCATGGAGCACTTTTTTTCTCTGACCTTAGTGTTCTCTCTGTTGCCTCTCATTTCTATCGTTCTTTCCTCCTCCCACCATGGGGTTTTCTGCCATTTTTTAAGTATGTTTTCCTGGATGCTCCATGGCTTTGCTGATAGGCACAGCTGCGCCCTGTAATGCAGAAGTTGTCACTGCAGAGCCAGCTGGAACTTGATGTGTGTGGTGTGCGGCAGTCCTTGGCTTCTTAGAGATGCTACTCCTGCCGTCCCATTACTAAAAAAATGCGTATCTTGGGTTGTAATGCAAAATGCAACCAAAAGTACGTATTTTATTGCCATCCACTGAAACTGGTTAGGGAGGTTTTTTTGTTTTTTTTCTTTACCTCTTCTATGACCACCTTCTCGTGACTCTGGGGGGAGGGGTGGGTGTCATCTGTTAATGGGCCAGCTGTTAAAACCAGGTGCAGCAGTGTTTCTTTATCTCTTCCATGACCCACCCTCCCTCCAGGGAAATATCTGCCGTTAATGGGCCATCAAGGCTCACTGCATGACTGATACAATTGCATCATCCCATTGTGAGATGCTCCACCCAGTGGGAGGAGCCAAGTATTCCTACCTGGATAAAATCTGAGATTCAGAATTCCAGGACGGCCTGTTTCCACTGGATTCCCAGAGGAAGACCAGATCTGTCTCGCCACCACTGGACCCTTCTACAGGATCATCTCTACTCCAACAGAACCACATTTGCCATTTCAGGATGACTTAATTTGACTGCTCCCAACACCCTGACCAACAGGGTGTCATGTTGTATTCTGACTCTGCCAGTGTTTTTTTGTTTGTTTGCTTTTTTGTACTACTACATTTTTATTTTTAAAATTCCTAGTAAAGAACTGTTATTCCTATCCCTATATCTTTGACCAAAAGCCACTTAGTTTCAAAATTATAATAATTCAGAGGGAGGGTGTTTTCAGTCTCCATTCCAAGGGAAGCTCTGGCTTTCTCTGGCAAACACCTGCCTTTCCAAAATAAGACAATGTGCAAGTTAAAAAGACACACTCTTATGATTCGCCAATCAAGTGATTTGATAATTTACAGAGATGCTCTATAAATTGAAGTAAATGATGATGCCTAATGTGGCAACAAATGTGCCAGGGGCGAAGTAAGGAAATAAAGTTTTATGAGGACTGCTATACTATCAACAAATATTTCTAAATGGAAGGCGGATGATTCACACAAATAGGATGCAGAAATAAAATTTATTTGATTTTGTAGAGAATACTGTAGCTACATCTGTTCTATAACTTTATATATCTGTGACTTTTTGGAATTTTTAAGCAAAATTTTAGCATTGTTTACATATAATATACCAACACAATTACAGAAAATGCAAAAATTGATATTCACAAAAACTTTATAGTGCATTATATTTTTTTCATGGCTAGCCATGCCTACTCTATATAAAATTTTGCCCTTTTTTGTGGCATCATTATCAATGCAAGTCTAGGGACATGAAATTTGGCCCTTCTACCTTTCAATCAGTCAACTGGGGTCAGAATTCTACACCTCACTTATTTCAAAGATTTAATAAGGACAGAAGGTTTAGGCTGTAAAATTGAGCTGAAATGTTACCTGTAGAAAGATTCCAGTTAAAGTGAATTTATGATGGTCTTCAGTTTATTAAAACTTTAACTCAGTTTGAGGGAGTTGTGTGGAGTATATAAGAAAGAATGCTTCTAAATAACAAAATATTGACACATCTTTATTTTCCACTCACAAGTTTTGATTCTTCCTCACAATATCCATCTCCCCAGATTCCCATTACCCTCATCTATTGTTACCTACTCAAAGGACTCTATCTCACCAGGCACCATAAGAAAATGATAAATTAAAGTTTATAGGGTCAGTTTTCTTCCTATACAAGAGCTTGGTGAACAAAGGGTGGTGCTACAAAACGTGTATAAACTGGTATTCTGTGTATGTGCGTGGGTTGTTGAAGGTAAATGAAGCATTATGCTGAAATTCAATAGCACAGAGGTAAGTCACTGACCTACCTACACAGACAGTGAGAACTGGAGAAAATGGATATTTTTAAATGAAGTGATTTGATTAGTGGAACAGTAACCTGTAGATAAATGGGGTATAAGAAAGCTGTACAAGACTTCTCAATTTGATGAAGTATTCTTCATTACAAAACCATCTTGCTCCTCAATAATAAAAACGAAATTGTAAGAGCAAAATATTTTTTAAAATTTCATAATACTTACTCTTTATTTTCTTTTCGGTACAAGAGTATAGTTTTTGTGAAATTATGGAGCCAAATATATAGTTTTAAAGGATTCAATGCATAAAACTATAAGGAAAACTTCAAAAACATAATCTGAGTCGCACTGGTCTCCCTTCTAATCATAATTTCTGTTCACTGCAGTGTAAATGTTAACATGCGGTTCACGCACACAAGCAGCACACAGATTTTACTCACTCAACACTTCTGGTAACTGATATTGATCCCAAACTCAATGACACCAGCGGAGTTACCCTTACTTCAAGGGACACTTGGTCAGTTCCTGAGCTGCTGACTGCTGCATTCCAAGCAAGAAAGCTTTTGGCACTGATGGCAGCCCACTGGTTAGGGCAGATTCCTGTACATTTAAAGAGGAGGTTATGCACCAGTGTCCTGGATTGAAGTGTGTGATCAGGCCAGAAAAGGGAGTGATCTAGCTGGAACATGTAAGGAAAAATTGTCTCTGCCCCTGACATGTTAGCTGCCACTTCCCTTACTCCAGCCAGGATATGTAGTGATAAAGAACAGCAGTGACAGATTTCAGTTCAGATACAAAGATATTTTGTCCTTTCCACACCTTTTTTTCGGTCCTTGAGACAGTACTTCTGCTCAAATGTCTAGAGCTTGACACATTTGATTTGGGATACCACACAGACTCCATATTTTCTGTATGCCATGACAAATACTGTGTGGTTTGGGCACCCAAGGACTTGTCTTTTTGTTATCTCTTTATCCTCCTGACCTACCTTCTTCTAGTTAATGTTCAAGACCAGGTAGTGCATCAGTCTGGGCTCCTGAGGAATCTAATTACTTGTGTCTTAAGATTCTGCATAGAATAGTAAATCTTTGTGCCGTTTCAGAAAACTGAAACCCATCCCCACAAAACAATGTAGATGTCCCATTCACACTGGTGTTTTAAGAATTTAAACACTAATGCATCTTTGTTAATCAAGCCAATAATTACAATGAACATTTCATTTCCCACTGAAATCAGAAAACATTACCACAAAAATTTAATTCTCATAAATGTTTCAAGAAAATTTCATCTTCCCTGTGACAACACACTAGTAAGGAGATGAAGCTAATCTCCTGTAGACATTCCACCCTGAAATGCCAGCAGACTTAAATCTGGATTCTTTATAGTGAGATGTGAGTAATTACAGCAAGATATTATGTACGTACCATACAGAACATTTCAGTAAATAACACATAAATACTAAACTATAAAAACCAGAAAATATTATAGGCAATGAAACCAGCTATGAAAAATTACTCAGGTAAAAATGTTTTGTTATCCTCTAGGATCTTCCTGTTAGGTCTTTCCTCTCACAGCTCCCAACCATGTCCAATATAGACTCTGCTGAGGGTGATTTTAGGCTCTTTGCTACATTTCAAAAATCAGCTTCAGATGTGCTCTCAACAGGGGCCTTCATAGAGATCTGAATAAACTTCTTGTCTGTACAAGCAAATGCTTGAAAAAAATAGCATAACTTAAAAATGTAATGGAATCAAAAAAAATAGGCAAGGCAAGGATCTGATTGTCCCCTAGGGTTAATTAATGTTTAGAACTGATAGAAGNGGGTTTAATAAATTTTTTAAAAAAAAAAAAAAAAAAAAAAAAAAAAAAAAAAAAAAAAAAGAAAAGAAAAAAGAAAAAAGAATCCTAGTGTCTTTTAAGAAGGACACTTCTATCTGTGATATGGTAAAGTTTTTAACCCACTAGAGTCTTTATTGACATGGATACTAATTTTCTATTGTACTAATTAGTTGTACTAATGCTGCTTTAGTGATAACGTTGGATTCCTATGTTGGTAGAAAAGTGCCAACTATTATCTAAAGGACTTAAAACAATTTAATTGGGGGATCATTTTTTCTCACCCTTAAAATAGCTAAAAAAACCCCTGAAAATTTCTGATAAAAGGAAAAAAAACCCCAAACCCAACTCACACTTTAAAAAAATTACCTCATATTTAAAAGATCTCTTTCTCTTTTTCTCCAATTTATTTGCCATTTTAATTTAAAATATATAAGTAAGAAGCTTTTTGGTTAACTCTTCTTGGCTTACTTCCTCAATGTTTCATAATATATTCAATAAAGAAAGGCGAGGATGGGATTTTGCAGAGCCTTTTACTTATGTGTCTTCAGGAGAGAGAAATTATAAACTCATTCCTCTTTCTCCCCTCTTAATGCCTTAAAGTGTCATTCTCCTGAGCTCGTGGAGAACCATTCTGCTGGCTCTCCTGCAAGCTACGAAAAAAGTGGCCTGCACTGGCTTCCTAATGCTCATTCCAAGTCTGAAGAAGTAAAGATATAGTAGAAAGAGCAAGTAAAAGGTGAGATCTGGACAGGGAGGGCTCTACAGAAGAACCACAGAGAATTTCACTGGGAAAAATGATTTGAATTTTTTGTCAAATGTAGTTAAATTTGTCCAAGCTATGTTAAATTAATTCTGAAATTATACCCTCTGTGTATCTGGAACTGTTTTCTGGCACTGAGGCCAAGTGGTGTGGAGCACCTGCATATGTGATATTTAATTTTCTAATAGAATTTTCTACAATGTGCCCAATGAGAACTCTTCCTGGCTCATGATGACTACCACACCTTGCCAGAGATCTTTCTTTGCAAGACTGATGGTTAAGCTGGGTCAAAATGTGTCAAGGATCATTCCAGCAGTTTAAGAGTATAGAGGAAATTCCACTGTTTGGAAATATTCCTTGACATCATTTAATGTAAGACAATAGGCACATCTTGTTGGGCCTTTTTAATACTTTATTTCTCCTGTTTAATAAACATTTTTAGGTGAAGTATTAACTTTTCATGCTTCTGTATAGTAGCAAAGTGCCATTGAATCAATAGGATTCTTGCCACGTTGATTTTAATGACATTTTGGATAATAAGAATACTATGTGGAAAAATTTTGTATAATATTTTTTAGGAACAGGGTAATTGAATATTTTTTACTGTGTTTTAGGTCATAAGAATATAGTGTTCTGATTAATTCTCAAAATTTTAATGTAAAGCTAATGATATGTCAGTATTTTACAGAACAGTGATATTACACTTCTGTCATGTGTAAATATCCATGCTGCAGCACAAGGATGTCTTTGCAGGTAAAATTTAAGCAAAAATTATCTCTTTCTGTAAGCAATCACACAAAAGCTCAAGGAAGACAGATTAGTCCAACTGAAAATGCTGAAAATGTGCCCTCTCAATCTGTGTCCTCTTAACTTAAATTGTGCTACGACTGGACAATTTGAACAGAAAACCAACTAGACAGGGAATGAGACACAAGAAAAGAGACCAGTAGTATCTTGGATTGAAATTTCTTTTGTATGAAGACAGGAAGCCACTGAGTAAAAAGTAGGGGGGGGGTAGGAATTCAGAGTTCTCACAGAATTTAGGCTAGGGTTGATAGCACAGCTCTCTCCACAGTATGGCTTCACAAGGACATCTCACTGCAATTAGCCTGTAACTAGGAATGATGGTGCAAGACAGAAAA
Source organism: Pycnonotus jocosus (assembly GCA_013400435.1). Lineage (NCBI taxonomy): Eukaryota > Metazoa > Chordata > Aves > Passeriformes > Pycnonotidae > Pycnonotus > Pycnonotus jocosus. The sequence goes on along the minus strand of VWYP01025818.1, from coordinate 83,576 downwards.
TGAGAAAAAACCATATTTTTTGCAGCTATTTTCTATGTTTTCTCAGTGTAAGAACTGAAATATCATGTCACTATCAAATGAAACTGATATATTTACAAGGATTTCAAACCTGATCCTTGTCTTTTATATTATTCTATCTATTTATGTGCTAACTTTAACACTGATCACTCAGACCAAGGTCATGCAGTTGAGTAGGAAAGGAAAAGTTTATTATTTTTAAAAGGAAGTATTCACTATTCATGCTGCTATATCTTTGCTTGTTGCCTTCTTGTTCAGTGAATAAAAAAATCAAAACTCTTAGCCAAATTTTTCATTTTTTAATTATAAAATAATACTTCTCACAGTTCTGCTCTCTGCATATCTGCACTGTTTAGTACCTGTAAAATTTCCTGCTTGGTTTTCAGCACTAGCTGAAAAATTAACCTGATTTGGTCAGCCTGCAGCAGAGGAAAAGAAAACTTGAGTTTAATCATGTCATCCCAAAGACACATGACATAATGATGGTTATTAACTCTCCATGCTGTTTTTTAATGCAACTGTAGATCAGCAATTAGGTAGTAAAAGTACTCCTGAGAGAGCTGAGTTTCCCTGATAGTCAAATTCTCTTCATCCTGAGGTTGCCACTCTCAGGTGTTGTTTAAGGAGCAGTTCAGATTGGATATCTCTCAAAAACTTTTAGACAAATATAGTAGAATTTATACATGTGGATTATTTTCTTCCTGTTAAATTTACACATACTACAGCTAGTACATTTTTCATATATATGGTACTTAATTTTCTGAATATATTTTCTGCCCTCTCACCCAGAATTTTCATTTATTTTTTTAGGTCAGTACATGATTGTTTGGGGAAAAATGCTTGTTCCACAGCTCAAAATTGTTGCAATCCTTATGGACACGATAAAAATGGGAATAAGGCTGCTTCCCAATACAATTCTGTCTTGTTAGCACCTGATACAATATAGAGTGCTCTACAGGTTACTGTAATTTTTGCCAGTGCAGGGCCTGCTCTTCTGGCATCTTAAGGACAGTGGAAGGCAGAGTAATAACACAGCTGCTCTGCATAGGAGCTCCAGAAGTGCAGAGCTCTTTCCTGTATTGAATTCACATCCTAGCCACTTAAGACAATTTTTTTTTACTACTCAAGCCTCAGAGCATATTCAGTGAAAATCATAATTTAGCAGTGGAGATACTTTCCCATAATATTCACAGTCAAGAATTTCTTTCAGCCTGCATTAAAGTAAGTAGTTTTTTGTGTGAGTTAGAAAAGAATGTGCTCCAAGCCACCTACTTCAATTATAATCTGAGCGTTTGTAAGTGAAATTAGTCATCCATGGCATTGTAGTACTCCAGCACACAGATTGCTCAGGGATGTCTCAATGCCTAGGAATAGTTGCTAAATTGATAAATTAATCATATCTTCAGTTAGCTACTGCATTATATCATTATGAATTTGTGAAGTTTGTATTCATCTTTCCCTTAATTTAAACACTTCAATTTTTCTCCATGGGCTAAAATATGAAAACAAATACCAAATCAAGGAATCATAATTATCCTATAAATGAAGTAAATGAAAGTTAATTGGAACTTGTTTTCACAAAATATAATGCAATATATTCTTAGAACACATGTGATGAGGTTCAGAGTGCCTGCTGTGTTAGTTAAAACAGGACTTGAACAAACTGGCACTGTTGGAGCAGAAAGTGATAGGAAAATCTACCTCATATTCACTAAATAATCTCCTTCCAGAGTGACATTTCTCTTGACATCTGCATGCATAAAGGAAGTGTTTTGGAGTGAAAATCTGAGTGCCAGCTTCCCAACTAAGGTATGGTAAGGTTGCCAGATGAGGTAGAAGGATGTTTAAGATGTGCCCATTGTCCTCTAGCTTCTGCTACTGCTTATATTTTTTTTCTTATGTAAACAACGGTTTTATCTAAATTGTAGTTATATAAAGTATATAGAATCCCACTAGGTCTTGCTTAATCTCTGTTCTGATGGTTCAGACAATTCAAACCTGGAATGTTCTAGTCAAAAGACTGCAATACTGAAGAAGGACACACTAGGAGAGAGTAGAGTAGATGATTTATTAACTTATGCCAGAAGAAAACTAGGCAAGCAAGAAGTTGATTTTGCTATCCAGTGATCAGAATATTCATCTTAAAAGAGGAACCAAGCCCTAGAGTCTGTGAGTGATTCAGCTGGGTTTTTTGTTTGGTTAGTTTCATTTGCTTTTAACTTTTCTGGTCCATTTTTTTTTTTTTCTGAATTAAAATGCAGGCAGTCCTATGAGCCTCCTTGCTCATGGGTTGAAGTGAGAAGCAGAAATTTCTTCGATGAGGTATAAGCACTGTTCAACAATAACTAAAACATTGGTGCATTGTCATCACTACTTTCAACATGGCATGTGACAGCAAAAGTTCTTTTTAAGCTTGCTTATATTGATAATGTAATTTCTAATGATTTTTAATTATTTATTTGGTATTGTTTCCATTTTTCCATTTTTAAGATGATATAAGTTTTAGTGTCTCAGGCTCATCTACATTGGCTATGTTTTCTATCATCCTTTTTAATGGTCAAAATTAATCAAGATATGCCCATTCTAAACCAATGAACTTTGGTCAATTATTTATAGCTTTTTCTTATTTATGCTTTGTCAGGGAATAAAATAATGTGAGGTTTTTTTTAAGGCTTTGGTTACTTCCTTGCTTTCTTGCTTTGGAGAGCCTTCCCTACCACAAAACCCAACACCACTGAGACTGGGATCTGGAGCATAAATCTTAAAATACACCTCTAATGAATAATTAAAATATCCAGATTACAAATATTTGTCAAGCTTTTCTCAGTTGTTCCAAGGGTTAAACAATACTACTGTTAAAGTGTTACAGCTTGAATTCAATTATGAAATCTCTGGACAACTTCTATTTATAATCTCTAATTAATTAACAAATACAACTTACATATATTTCATTAAAAAATTAATTTTAGATTGGCACTTGAGAGGCCTTCACAGACCTCTGTAAGAATTCTGAAATAGAAGTAAGAGATCAAGAAATTTTTTTTTGTCACACAGCATTTTAGCTTCATCCTTTGTTTTTTTTGCCTCTATAAACTGATCATAACTTTGTATTTCTGTGAGTTTTATTAAACACTATTTGACATTATCAATTTCCTGTAACTCTACAGAGAAAACTTCCTTTTTACTATGATTAGGTTTTTGTTGAAATGTTTATATGCTGTGGAGTTGTATAAGGTATCTTACTTTTTTTCTGCTGTCTAAAGAAAAGTGTGACTTACATTATGTCAGTGGAGTGAAAAAACCCCAAACGAATAATGTCCATCTGGACCAAGTGACTTTAAATATTATGGAATTATAGAATGATTTGGTTTGAAAAGGATCTCAAAGATCATCTAGTTCAACACCTCTGCCACAGACAGTGACAATTATCCCTAGATACCTATCCCTAGGTTTCTCGAAGCTTCGTGCAACCTGGCCTTGAATGCTTCCAGTGATTGAGCTTTCACAGGTTCTCTTTGCAACCTGTTCTAATGTCTCACCAACTTTGTAAAAAAATTCTTCTTTGTTTCTAGTTGTTGTGGAATGTCTTTGGAATGGTAGCCTGTAATTCCGGGTTTCCACTGAAACTCCAAACTATGCTGCCGTTTGCTTGCTCACTCTCTCCTCTTACCTTTTGCCCTTGTGGAGGGCTGGAGAGCAGCACTGGAGCCACAAAAGAGGAAGATCACGGGTTGAGATAAGAACAATTTACTGTAAATAACTAGCTAAGAAATATACAGTAACACCAGCAAAACTATGGTACAAGAGATGGTACAAGAAGAAAGAAGCATTACTGCTCACCCCAGAGCCCCCAGCAACAGACAATACCCAACCACAGCCACACCACCCTGAGCAGCTCCAAACCAGCATCACTCAAACCTCTGTCCATCACACTTGCTCGACAGGAGGAGAGTCCCTTGTGCTCCCTGGGGCAGAGTCCCTTCCCCCTGCCCTGGAAATGTTGTGAGCTGGTACAGAATAACCTCTGTGTCCTACCTATGCTCTCTCCCAGCTACTGCAAAAAATTAACCCTGTCCCAGCTGGAAATGGAACACTTGTCTAAACCTACCCTCTTTCAGTTTTAAACTATTTCTCCTTGCCCTGTTGCTACAGACTCTGGTAAAAAGTCTTTCTCTGTCTCTTTTATAAGCACTCATTACACAAAAATTCTTCATCTTTCCTCTAAACCCCTTCTATGAGCAACAAGGTATCCCCAGAGTCTCTCTTCTCGAAGGTGAATAATCCCATCTCTCAAGCTTTCTTCATAGAAGAGGTGTTTCATCTCTCTGAAGATTTCTGTGGCCCTGCTCTGCACCTATCCTAACAGGTTATTGTCCTTCTTGTGTTGAGCACCTCAGAGCTGGATGCAGTACTCCAGATGGGGTCTCACAAGAACAGAACAGAGGGCAAGAATCTACTGATTATTCTCATTTTGATGCCATCCAGGATACCGTTGTATGGTTAGCTCTCTGGGCTGCAGCTGCACATTGCTGTCTCATGCTCAACTTTTCATCCATCAAGATCAGATTTAAAATTCATTAACTCAAATATAATCTTAAATTTGCCTTACTGATTTTTTAGAATTTATTTGTATTTCTTTTTTTAGAGTGGAAGCTAAAAATGCTTGTGGGCCAAGGAAGGCATAAAAAATTGTGGTGAAGTTCTTACTTGAACTTCTTTTCAAATAATTACATTTTATATCAAAGAAAAAGTTTGACTTGCAGAGAACTGGAGAGAAGGAGCTGTGTGATGCCAGTGCCATTTTGGGGATTATGTGACAATACTTGTAAAAAAACCAATAAGAGAACACTTTTTTTTTCTGTACAAAAAAGGTGAAGCTGCATTTCAGGTCAATAATTTTGAGTCAAGAAGGTTGTAACTCACAGCTTAAAAGACAACCTTTGTGTGTTTATGTTGTGCTTATTCTATGCATATCCTTTTAAATACAAACATATGAAATCAAAGACAGATGAGGATTTGCTGCTAAATATAATTGAAAAAAAATGCATCTGTTTAACCATTTTTTTAATCCATTTTTTTTCCAGATTCCCCAGAAGATTATGTATATGACTTATTTCTCATACTGAGAAGAGCTATTGGAGTGAGGTTGTATAATACTCAAATTAGATTTTATGAGGTATCTCCAGATGTCTGAAACCCTTATCAGACACCACTTATGCATGTCTCAGGTTTTCATTTTTGATTGGTGTGTTTATCTTGTGTGCTATAATCATGCACTCTTATGTGGTAATTATAATGGCATTAGCAGGCTTGACTTTTTCTTCTTTTTAAAATAGGCACATGTAGCATTTCAGTAGCTGTATCATTGTACCTAACAAAGATACAGCTAAGTCAAGACTTATCATGTGTCATTTAATGTAGAAAGGCACTTCACTGTTAAATGCCATAAAAAAATACCTCACCTTGTTAATTTTCCTCCGGAATGGTAGCAGTTGTGTATTTTATTTCAAGTCCAGATATCCAGCATCCTTCTGTTTCCCACCTCTTTCAGTTTCAGCTTCAGGCACATTCTAACACCTCTGCCTTGGTGTATCCCTAAAGAACATGCACCAAAGCCCTTATTTGCCTCAGGCATCTTGCATTCATCAGTGAGTACAACTGTGCAGATTCTTGACTCCACACATGCCTTTTAACACTACCAACCATGGCTTATACATATCTGCAGAGGAAAAAATAATCCTGTCGTTGGTCTCATGTTAAGTCAGAAAGCTTTACAGAGCATCTTCTGTTGCAAAATCTCCTGGGTTAAATCAGAGAGGTATTTTGGATTCACTTCTGTTCTTATAAGCACAATGCTGCTAAGTTATTTCAAGTATGAAGTGATATTCTCCAGTTCAATACAGTCTGGGGGAGGAAGTTGCTGAGAGCAGCCCTGAGGAAAAGGACTTGGGGGTACTGGTGGATAAAAGGCTGCACATGATCCAGCAATGTACACCTACATCTCCAAAAGTCAGCCATATCTTGGGTGATATCAAAAGCAGCGTGGCCAGCAGGTCAGGGGAGGTGATTCCACTGGTCTGCTCTGTCCTTGATAGAGCCCAGTTGGAGTGGTGTGCTCAGCTCTGAAACCTTCAGCACAGAGAAGACACAGACTTGTTCAAGTGCATCCATACAGGGGCCACAGAGATGATCCCCTCCAATGAGAAGCTGAGAGAGAGAGGGTTGTTCAGTCTGGAGAAGAAAACACTGTGGAGACTTTATAACACCCTTTGAATACTTAAAGGTATCTTAAAGAAAGATGAGGATGAACATTTTGCCAGAGCCTCTTGTGATAGCACAAAGAAGAATGGTTTTAGAAACAGTTTAGAAAAGAGGGTAGTTTTAGACTAGATATAATGACAAAATTTTGATTACAATGAGATTTGTGAAACATTGTAACAAATTGAACAGATGTTCCAGCCCTGGAAACATTAAAGGCTGGGTTGATTGAAGCAACTTGATCTAGTTGAAGATTCCACTCTCTTTGCGGGGGGTTTGGCCTAGATGAGCTTTAAAGGCGTCTTCCAAGCCAAGCTATTGTATGGTTCTAACTATGGTAGACAGTTAAATGTTAAATAAAGCTAAATCAGGATCTCCTTAGAGCAACTATGACATTTTATCCAGACAGAACAATCCAGCTTTCCATGATAATTTTGCTCTAGAGTTTGAATGATCCGTATTCATATCTTTAGTTTGGAGAAAAATCACTAACCCGTTGCAAGGAGGAAATTTTGTACATTATCCATATTTATAGTGAACTATTTAGGCTGGGTTTTGATTATTTTAACTTCTACTGGTTAAAAATTCCCTCTGGCATGCAACCAGTACGTGCACAAAAATTTTAGATTAAACATGAATGATAATGGGAGAATTTGTCATTTTCCTACTTCCCACCACTGAAGACATCTGGTAACCAGAAACAAGGCAGACCATTTTGGAAGTCAAATGACTTAATGAACTCATGTCAGAGCTCTCCTTTAAATGGTATTTGTAATTTCTGTCTTGAACATGGTAATTTCGTTTGTGTCAATAAACTTCTGCTGAGTTTAATTTAACCAACATTCTTTAACTTTTGCTGAACTCACCAGCCTGCCTGCTCTCCTAAAATCCCCAAATTCAATGTATTCATTTCTTCCTCTAATAACTTATTAAATAGTGAGTACAAATTTAAATGTTCTTTTTCTCATTGTTAAAGTCTCATAGTTGACTCTCTGAATTTCAGCATGTGGGACTGAGATCTTCTTTGGTTTTCTATGACATCACTGCTGTCCATCTTCAGAAGTGCTATTTCCTCAGTGTCTGGACAGATAGAGTTTGAGAAATGGGCACTTCCCCAGGCTTTGTAACTTGATCATACAGACACAGGGGTCTGTGGTAGACGGCAGAACTGAATCTGTATTTTTCATTGCCTGATAGGTAGGCTTTTTAAATGTTTTTTTGGGTCTAAGCTTCCCAAAGATGTTATTTACTGTTCATAAAATTTTACCATCTAGAATAAATGGAGAACAGGACTCCAATAAGATAAGCAGAGATAAAATTTTGGAAGCTGCTGTCCCATGAGTGTATTGTTGGTCGACTTGGCAGTGTTATTTTTATGGCTGGACTTAAAGGCCTTTACCAACCTTAATGATTCTATGATTCTATTATCTAAAAATGAAACAAGTACAAACATTGAGAAAGATATTAAATGTAACAAAAACATAAACTGAGTGACATCCTACTAATGTCACATTAATTCCTCAAGGATTTTGGCTGAGGGAATGGTGAAAGGGGGAAATAAGAGGAAATTATTTTAGATGGACGAAAAGAGACAGACATCAAATCTGGGAGAGAAGCCAGACAGAAACAAAGTTAATCTGCTAAATTAATGGCAGAGAAAGTTTGGAAAAAAGATAGAAGAGAGTCTGGAAAGATTGGAAGGTAGAAGGGAATTATACAAGATATGTGACTTTTAATGTAAAAACTAGAAAAAAGTGACGTGCTTCTTGTAGGAACAGAAATGTTCCCATGGTATTCTGAAATTTACTTGTGATAATTGTGAGTGCGTAATTATTCTGAAGAGTATCAGATCAAGCAGTCTCACAAGCTTATCCTTAAGCTGATTATGTGTCAGGGTATTGCTCTGTCTATATTGAACACAGTATGTACACACCCTGGAAGGAAGGTCATCCCACAGCCCTTGGCATCTCACAAGCCTCCCTAGTGCATCATTCTCCTATTGCATGCTTTATGTCCCAAGCAGAAGAATATTTATGTAAAAGTAGGTAAGAACACTATATGTGTCTGCAGCTTTTAGAGTCCAGCACTGCCACTGGTCCTGGCTGGAGTATAGACAATGCCACAGGATCATTCACTTGCAATGACATGGGTTAAAGTGACCATGTTGCACTAGGCGCACCTCTGAATCAAGGTCTACATTCTTATTCTAATGTTGAGGTCCTGAAAGGTTACTTTATTCAGATTGTGCCTTACTGCTTTTCTTCCTAGATATTGGCCAGGATCATGACTGTGCCAGTCTTTGGTAGTGTCAAGTACAAACTCAGAAGGACTCAGACATAGCTTCCTAGTATATACATCTCTCTGATGGACATTTGTGTTATATCAATCCCTTGGGAAAGACACTTAATGTGACACAGTAGCTCCAAGAAAACCCCAGAGAGCTTAGATGAGTTGATGAGGCCCTGTAATCAAATTCTGCAAAGGATTTCGAGATAACAAGCAAGAAAATAGGGAACTTACTAATGCTGCTAGGAGATCACATGAAAGGAAGATAATTTTCCTTTTTTCATAGGATGTTATGATCAGTTAATTGTTCAAGTAGTTAAAATACTTGCTATTCAAGCAATCCTCTAGCAAGTGGATAGGCATTGTGGTTTACAGAGCAGCTATTTTGTACTATTCTGACCACATCTTAATCTAAAACTTGGTCGTTGTAGAATGCCCTGAGGGATGTCTCAATTAGCATCAGATGAGAGCTGTTCAGAATACCTCTGTGTAAGAAAACAGGCTAGAGAGGGCTCCCATGGGATATGTCACAAACAGCACTTCGAGGTAAATGGTAAGTGGGTTGGGTTGACTCTGGTGGAATGTCAGGTCCTCACCAAGCCACTCATCATTCCCTCCCTCAGGGAAGTAAATAGGGGAAGGAAACACAACAAAAGGTTGTGGATCAAGATAAGGACAGGGAGATCACTCAGTACTTGCCATCAGGGGTGGAACAAACTTGGCTCGAGGGAATTATTTTCACTTACTGCCAGTCGGATTAGGGTAGAATAATGAGAAATAAGAAGAAATCTTAAAACACCTTCTTCCTTCACCTCCCTTCTTCCTGGGCTCAACCTAACTCCTGACTTGTCTACCTCCTTCCACTAAGCAGTACAGGGGGATGGGGAATGGAAGTTGCCCAGATATACAAAGCCTCTTTTTGTTTCCATATCTGAGGTGTGTTTACTAGCATATATGGACCTGGGTTTTTGCTGTTTCTTCTTTATTGCTGCTTCAAAAACTTGAGAAAATGGTGGTTGTTCTTTCAGTTTTTGACCAGGCCATTGTTCTGTCAGTTTCTCTGACAGATTGTTTTGAGAGTGCAGTCAGACAGGATAAAGGTAAAGAGAACTTGTTAACCCAGCAGAGGTGATCCAACAGCATGCGACCCTACCCGTGTGTTGTGAGAACAATGAGAACTGATATGATGATGGAAAAAGCTGAGAGTGTCAGTAGGGGCAGCTGTGTGTCTTCTGTTCACCAAGGCTCTTTGCCATTGATTCAGTGCTGCTTTAGGGTTTCTGACAGCTCAGTTCTACAAAAGTCAGTGCCAAGTACAGAAGGATTGACATACTGCATTGTACTACTGAAAGAATTCAGTTCTATGAAGTCTGTAAAAAACTTATTGATCTGTTGAATATTCAAAAGTGTAGGGAGAATCTCTGTTGAGACAATTTTGATGTTTGCTGTTCCCTAAGCAGCAGAACTGTTGCAATACTTAGTTTACAGATTTTTTTGCTTTGTATTTATATCTATATCCCAACATGGTAATTAGATGGTCCTGGTGTTTCCTAACTGTTACTCTCCTAACACTTTAAAAGCCACTCCTCACGTTTCTCTTCAATCTTGTTCCTGACAGATTACTCTTAGGCTTTCACTGCAGATTTCTGCTTGTCAAGAGAAGCAAAAAAACATCCCTCTGCTCAAATCGTAAGAAAACACTTAATTTGGGCAATTATCTGGCATTCTCAAAAATCTCTGACTGGAGACAGACATGCCTAATTCTTTTTAGTGAGAAGCCGGTTTCTCTCTATTGACTCTAAAGGCACTCTAGGTCACCATCTTAGATTTGAATGCGTAGTTTCAGATTTCTAAATTTGGTGAGATGAAACCCACTGCGGGTTGAGAATGTACATATTGTTTGCTAAATGCATTTTCTTTCATTAATTTTGAACATCCTGCTGTCTCTGGTGGGATCCTTTGGAGCTCTACAAAGCAAATAGCCATCACATGTCTTAGAATCTGCTGTGGGCCTGTTTATGACTAAGTTTATGAGGTGGAGCTGGACCATCCAGGCACAGATTTTAAAGGAGATGAGGGAAGTGATCAAGAATTTCAGTTCTGTCAGGTGGCATTTTTATAGTTTGGAATAATAACTATGATAATTTTAATAAAGTCCCTTTAACAAAGGAATAAAAAGAACTTGAAGCAAATGTTTCTTAATGGGATTTTGAAATTAGAAGCATAGAAATATCATAGTGTGTGAAAGAATGTTGTAAATTACATGAAACAAATGAAAAATTACTGTGTGTTTCACATGAATAATCTCTAATGAAGGGACTATTTCTATTTGTCTGACTGAATGAATAAGGTGGCAGAAGTCTAGTTGCCAGATATAATTTTACCTGACACTTGTGTTTTGTTACAAAATTACCACTGTGGAGACCAGCTCCCTGTCTGCCAGGCAGATTTTTTTAAAGTTAAATTGAAGTGACTGACTCTGGGACAGATAGCTGTAGGCTGCATTTCTACTTCCTACTAAAGCATTGAGAAGAAGAGCTCTACCATGGCAAAGCAGCAGATTGATTACACTGGCAAAGCAGTAAATAGATTTTCATTTGTATTTGGGCTATTCTTTCTTAAGTGAATTGAAAGAGTTCATCTGAATTTCAACTTTATTTGATAGTGCAGTCTCTCCAGCTGAAATTGCTGGCTGGAATGAGCAACGTTTTATGACTTTGCAATATGTAAATCAGGTAATCACTTTTTCCCCCCCTGCATTTTTGACCTGGAGATGAAAGAACAATAACTTACAAATAACAGCAAGTCATCTACATCTACATTAACGTGAAGTAAAGTGGAGTGAAGAAAGATTTGTGCTCATTAGGTCTGTTACTATTATTGACAACAAATTCTAAAGCACTTATGATCAAATAGATTTTTTAACGATAAGATTTGTTTGTAATTTTGTCTCCAAGTGTAATGTACTCACTTATTAACTATGGTATTGATCTATTGGTCTATTGCAGTAGGAAGTGGAGTATTTTCATTGGAATGATGTATGTCTGGTCCTGACTGCCACAGCTACAGTGAAGTCAGGATGACTGATCCAGCAGAGGATGTGCACATTGACTTTCACAGGCACTGATAAAGGACAGACTCTGCTGCTGATAGTAAGCAAGTGGCCTTATGTGGACAATATTAACTATGAGATGTCATGTTGGTACTTAGTGATTCCAAATGCTCACAGTCTTTGTCTCAACCATTCCAAATTTCAGACGCCGTGAAAAATCTTTTCACAAAGTTTTTATATCAGAGTAGGCCTGATAATGTGTAAAAATACTCAAGTCTATCCATAAATTCAGAACAACTGTGTTAGAAAGCAGATCATCTAATCTACACGAACTGCTGTGCAACTGAATTTCTTCTTGAAGCTCTTCCTTCTGCAATATAATAAAAAATGGATTGTCTTTTTATTACTCCATAGTATATCAATTCTAGAATAATAATAATGTTTAGCATAATATCAATAAAATTTCTGAGAATATTTACTAGCTCCCAATCATATCTTGTTCTTGGATTGTTCCTAAGGGTGAGTGATTGAGTACTGGTAAATACTTCACCACAGCTCCCTGAAACCACAAAACTAGTTCTATGTACCAAGAAAACCTGAATATAGCACATGTGGTCGATTGTTGGCATTGTGGGAACAGTGTTGCTGCTCTCCCAACAGACATCACACTTTCTACCTCCTGAAAAATAGTTTTTCTATCCTGAATAAACAATATGTTTTTTTAAAAGAGGAACTGGAGAAAAATTGTACTTGTTTTTTTTTACAGTACCGATTAAAAAAAAAGTGTAAAAACAAAAGGAAACAGATGCAATAAATAATCAAAATTATCTATTTGGCAGAATTTGCTACCTTAGAAAAAGTTCAGATTAAATTACATATAAGTGGACCCTTGTGGGATAAATACTGCAAAATCACATTACAGAATTTCCCTGATAGGTAAGACAGAGACCACTGTGGGGATGGTAGAAGTTATCTCATTATGAATAACAGATAAAGGAAAATTATAAAGATGTTGTTGGTCTTGGCATTGCAATCATAAATAACAACAGAAAATGTAAAAGATTGGTAAGCATTACAAGTAGGGAGGCTCAAATTAATAACTTTGGGAGATAATGTAGTCCAAGATGCAGAGGGGAGATGCCTAGGAACTTTAGTGTCAGGAAAACCCTGGGAGCAATTGAGGCATAGGTCCAAGGAACAGCAATCTGTATAGGCAGAGAAATATTACAATATGGTGAAATTTTCCTTTCTTCAGGACTTCTGGTAAGCATTGTAATGTATTCACATAGTGCAATATCTGTATTACTGGATATATCTCAAGGCACCGAATTACCATAAAATCCAGACGGACTCAAGAATGTTCAGGGATGGGCAATAGCACCAGTGAGGAACCAGTTTATGGGAAAGGCTGAGTTCTATAGCTTGGCAAAGAGTGGCCAGCAGGGAATGTGCTGACAGACTGGTACTGAAGGGTGCAATCAGCCAGGAGCACAGTCAAATTTTATAGCCTAATAAATAGAGGAGTAAAAAAAAGAAGAGGGATGAAATTATGAAAGGAAAAATCAAAGAAAGAGTTCTTGACAGAGAGATTTATTTTCTTTGAGTATGATCTCACAAAAGAAGCAATAGAAGCTCTAAAATAAAGAATATGTTAATGAAAATTAAAAAACCTGCTAGTGTATAGAATATGGAGAACAGTCTGGCAAAGATCTAGACTGAATGGTCTTAGAGTCCTATAATTCATGTCTGCATTCTAAATCACACTGGCATAAATAAGTGACTGTGGTGTGTCAGTCTGCAAAATTACCTCTGTAAAACAAGCTGATCAAATACTATCAAAATGAATCTGTTATTTAAATTAAAGTGGTTTTGTTAGGATTCTGACAGCTTTTTATTACCTTCTGTGTTTTTACTGTCATAAAAACAACTCTGAGTTCCTGGAGCAGAGACAGGTCTACCACAAAAGCAGATAGTTTACAAAATCTATCCCATGATTATTTAAATGAATTTTTCTTCATCATTTTTCCACAACAGTCACAGAACTGTCATGTGCAAAGCATCTGATTCTGAGTCATAAAGATGTACTCTGCAAAATAAAAATACGGTTTTGAAGGAGGACTTGCTGAGCCATCAAATCCAGTCCACTTCCCATAATAGCAAAAAACCCTTTAAAAAAGATATTTCGCTCAGGAATATGCACAAAATATCAGTTTCAGACTCTCTCCTTGCCACTCACAAAATGCTTTCCAGAAAACTGACAGACTTCTGCACTGTGAAACACCTGGATAGGAAAAATAGTGGTAGGAATGGAGAAGGCAGCAGCAGGGCACACCCAGTGCGATGCAGGAACTGAGGTTTCGGTAGATTTGTGTGAGGAGAGTACAAGTAAGTTCACTTTGCAGCTCTAATTTTTCCATGATAACAAAAAATGTTAGCTATCCACAGTTTAGACAGGAATGCATTTTACTTTAGCTAGCAAAGCTAATCTCTTTTTTTTACAGTTCCTTTCATATATTTTCATATTTTTCAAACTATGCTGTGCCTTCCTTTTGGATAGAAAACTGAACTATCCAAATTCATAAAGATTCACAAAAACAAAAGTATTTCCAGGAAAAAAGTTAGGTCTCTTGGATCGGTTTTCAAGCACTAAAATTTTGTGTGGTTTCACAGAGACAGAAGAGATGTAACGGAGTTGCAAAAAATTTATATCAAGTGAGCATGAGCGTCAGGTCTGGCAGTCCCATGCCCTGTGCATTGGCTCATGTTGCCTCACCTAACAACAGCTCTCCTGCTCACTCCAGAGTGTGTGGTCTCCAAGGAAGGATGCAAAAAACATGTGCTGTCTGCTGCATTTGATATGTGGACAGAGAACTATAATTTTTTGGGATGCACATGGATTCTTAATTGTATGGCAGAATTAAGGAGGAAACACATGAAGCAAATTCTATTTCCATTAGTGTTTTAAAAAAGAACACAGCAGACAGAATGTTCCAGCATGTGTGTTAACTGGCTGAAATATTCAAAACAGATATTGATCTGGAAAACATCCTGCTTTCCCCATTATGAGTGTTAAAGCATTTGCTAAGTAGGAAGACAGTTGTAAATTGGTTATGAAAAATTCTTAGCAACTTGTCTGGGTCTGTGTTTGACTGTGGCTTGAAGAGATATAGACCGAATTGCTTTTCTTGCTGCAGCTAGTTACAGCACAAAGTTCTTAAGCTAAGTCTAGGAAGCAAACAAATCTTATAATTCAGTGTTATTTCACCTTCTAAGAACATTAAATCTTTCTGGAGACATTTACTTTTGAGTTCTAGCAGCTCCCTTAATAAAACATACAAAAAGATGTGCAAAATCATGTTTTCAGAATAAAATGATGCCTTCTTTGGAATGATGGTTCTATAATAATTCAAAAGTTAACACAAATACTCTGAAGACAGTAAAATTTGATAAGTTTTGTGTTCTATTCCATAGTATACATATTGCAGGTTGTAAGTTTTCATAATAGTAATAATTTTTAAAAAATTAGACAAAGGAAAAAAGGGCAGTGGACAAAACTGTATCTCCCAGCTTATCAGCTGTAGAGACATGGCCTGATTTTGCTAGTGTTCCTGACATTGAAATATATGGCATACTCCAGGGTATGATCTCTATCAAGCATTTTTATGTTAGTAAAATAGAAATACTTCAAATTAGAACCATGAGACTCTTCTTCCCCTATACTATCACAACCTTCCCATTATAGTTATCTGCAGTAAATCCTAAAAGTGAATGGTACTGCTGTAGGAAAACCATTTATCCAGTGATAATGTCCCATCAAGCACAATTGCTTGGCAGCTCTTATGCTGTTATTTCAAGGACAGCAAGTTGCCTTATTCCTGAAGTGAATGGCATCCAGCCAGGTGCTGTCTGAGACTGAAAAACTACAAATTGGTGTACTGTTTTCTTTCTCTCTCTATTCTGACCTAGTTAGGAAGAGATGTGGGGAGCAGGCACAGCAGGAATATGAAGTGCTAGGACTGAGCATCTGAGTGAGCATGGGATTCAACTCAGCAGAAATCTGGTGGGACTCGGGGACACAAAGGACAAGAAAATGGGGCATGAAACTATTTAGGCTGATTAATTGGGTCTATAGGCATTAATGAATTGCCAAGTGATGGCTATTCCTTGGCTTATATGAAAAAATCTGTTGGATTTGGTAGCACTTGTCTTTATACAATTAACTAGCAGGAGGTTTAAAAACAATTGGCACTAACATTGGATAAAAAAAATGGGTTTAGGGAGTGACATAATTGTCAGAATTGGGTTAATAAAAATTGACTTTAAGGTGAGTGGCTCATACTGGTTCTAGGGAAAAGTGCAAAACTCAGAATAGAAGAAATGCAGTGAGACAAGTCCTTTGACTGCTATCTTAATTTAGATTAGCAAGTTAGTGAATGGACATTGACTATGCATCTTTTCCAGCATTCTAGGTCATGCAGAAATATCAATACCACAAGACAAACAAATAAACAAAAAAGGTAGGGATCAAGTATACCCAAGAATCCTTCAAACATTCCCCCAAATACTTTGTACTTTTAATTCATTCCATCTTCTGCCTATAGTATAGCACTGTAGGGGTGGATTGGAGGGCATAAATCAATCTGTGCCTGAAGCGTTAGAAAGCTGCTCTGTTGGACCACATGCACCACTTTTCAAGGAGGCTAGTTATGTGTCTTCCTCCCATTTTCAATGGCTGCTGCACATGAAAAGCTAGGCTGTCTGCTCCCAAAACAAGAAAACTTTATTCTTTCCCTCCTTGTGACATTTATAACTTATGTATTAAAAATCTATCTAAATAACTCTGCAGAAGACTTTCCGTTTGCTGTCATGAAGATTTAATGGGTTATTCTGGTGTGGACAGCTAAATATCAAAGTTTATCTTGGGATCTGTTGGTAGCTTAGAATCTGTGACAGAAATGTCTCTAATCATGGCACCAATTCAAAGAAACAAATCCAAAATGTGTGTAAAATACTCTGCTTTGTAATCCTCAGTGACCAGCATTCCAGCTTCTGTAAACATATCTGCACTGTCTGAGAACATATTAGTAAAAATACCTGAAACAGTGCACCTCTCCACTAATGGCACTTTTCAAGTTTAAATTCTATTTCTGTTGTTCCATAAGCTCAAATAACTTCCATTATACTTTAAAAATCTCTCATATTAGCCAGGTCTCTAGTGTCAAAATCAAAAACCAATTTATATGTAATAATTTGTTCAATTTGACAACCATTAATAATAAACTTATTAACTTACAGGTAAATTCTTGTGTATCTATGTATAATTGTATTTATATCCATGTATTGTGAAATATGATGACTTTATATATTTAAACTAAGTCACAAAAACCTCTAGGACACTGGAATACTTCTAAATAGCAAATTGTTAAAAGTACAGTCTGTTAGGATATCGTATTTCTGCAGTGAATTTAAATTCACTCACCAGAAGGTGCCAGTCTTGGTCCATAAACCCAAGAATCTAGTAATTGCATTTCAGTAAATTCTTTTACAAGGGTTTCAGTGAAAATGAAAAGCACAGAGTTCTAGTGTCAAAGAAGGCAGCAGCTAATGAACTCTGAAGGTAGAACACAAAACAAATTCCAGACCAAACGTAATACACCATAACAAATGTATGAGAAAGATTAATCATTCTTCACTCATTTTCACACTGGTGTAAAAAGAATATGGTCCCCATGAAGGAAGGGACAGGGGAAATGGTAGATTGTAGATTGCACTTATAGCAGGCCTTTCTTTCTTCAGCTTAGATGCACTCAATTTCCATTTTTATATTTTTTATTTTTATGTTTTGATTGTTGTGGAATAAGTATGGATCATTACAGCTAAGAAGTTTTAGACTGTGAAGTACTGAGTTTTATTTGCCGAATTGTTTTTATTTGTTGAATGTGTCACCAGAGACATATATCCAACTACCTTCAGCAATGTGTGTAAAGTGACTTTCTTCCAAACACTATAAGATTCTTTTCTTAATTTACATAAGATCAAAGAATAAGCCTAAAGCCTGGAAGGTCATAATGTGGCACTCCTGCACACTGTATTTTACATAGTTCATGCAAATACAGTAATCATTACATTTTATATAAGCATAGCTGTGAGAGCAATTGTTTACTTTGCCACATCTCGCTTTTGCAGGATTCAGATTTCTTTCTTGTTCAAAATTTTTTCCCTTTCACTGCATCACAAGAGAGCAGTCTGCTCAATGCATGCATCTCTGGGCTGTTCCTTGCCCTGCTGCCTCAGTTGAACTGCTGTGCTACCCTAGTGAGGCATGCAGTGAAAGCATCCAAATACACAGAGAGATGCCTGAGATTTCCTGTGGTTTGGAGTCTATCATATCAGCTGTCATGGAGTCTGACAGAGGCTGAGAGTTGCAGCATGGAGTAACAGCTTCATCCTGAATTTATGCCAGTAATTAGACTATCACAAATACCATTGTGTCACAC
Source organism: Pycnonotus jocosus (assembly GCA_013400435.1). NCBI lineage: Eukaryota > Metazoa > Chordata > Aves > Passeriformes > Pycnonotidae > Pycnonotus > Pycnonotus jocosus. The sequence goes on along the minus strand of VWYP01025818.1, from coordinate 65,465 downwards.
ATGTCATTTGTCTGATAAAGAAACAGAACAAGGAGCTGTGAAGAGGAGAAAAAAAATTACAGTCAGCCTGTTTTCTCAGAAACGCTGAATAAACCACGACAAAACAAATCCATTTCTGTTCTCTATCAGTTAATGAAATGAGATGTCGTGAAAACAGATTGTAGATATCAAAAACCCCCAAATTTTAAATACATATCTGAATTCTCAAAAATAGAATCAGTGGAAGTTGGGTTGGAAAATTAGTTTAATTTGAGAACAGTATAATTCTGAAAGACATTTTCTCACATTCCTTTGTCAAATCTAGCAGTTAAATATTTTCCAGATAAGCATCCTGGGTCAGGTAATTTCACAACTTTGATGAGAGACGTCTAAAGAGCAGCAGGTGACACTGCTTTCTTGGTGCTGAACTATTCACCTTAGAACATTTCTAAGAGGGATAAAATGACTGAAGGGGAGCTCTCAAATAAAATATAAAACCTGAAGTCCTCAGCAATTAGATTTCTGAAAGGATCTTTATAATGGCCTAAACAAATTGCATCCTATTATTTTTCCTTTATTTCCTATGTAAATGCACAGGTGCATCAGTGTAAAACCCTGCATCTTTCTATTAGTTTATCCCTACTACTTTTGATGAATATTCTCTGACAAATTTTAGTTAAACTTGATAGAGCAGAAGAGGTCTCAAAATCCCCAAACATTTCATGCTAGTAGCTGTCTAGGTAAGGAAGAGAGATCACTTGAAACAGACAAGAGAACACTTGAACAAAGCCAAAATACATGTATGTCTTGCTAGGCACCAGAGAATCAATTTTTTAGGCAAGAGATTTTTCCTACATGGCTGTGCCAGAGTCAATAATACTCGTTTTCTCACTGGAGGTTTTCCTCTGGTTGAGGTAGTCAAGATGGTTCTTGCCTCTGAAGAATCTTGGATGTCTAATAAGAAGTGAGTTTCAACAGCAACTGTATTAAATTTCACTTACAAAATAAATCAAGCATGAAACACAAATCCATAGGAACCTAAGCTTCATTAATTCCACTTTCAATAGAACTATTTGTTTACTTACCATGATTTCCCTAGTTTCACTGAAACTGCACATAGGTGGCTTTTTTCCCTTACTTCCTGGAGCTTTAGTACATTTATTCAGATTTTTTATAGATCCTGCAAATTTTGCAGAAATAAAGCATCTGAAAATTAGTACTTTTGTTTTATTCTTTACCAATGATTTTAATAGGACAATTCAGGAAGGAAGATATTCCTAATTACCAGACTAGAGGTGGGCTTCATCACTTCAAATTTTGTGCATTTACAGTGGAGACATCCATATTTGAGCTAATTATAGAAACTCCCTTTATAGTCACTGGAAACAAATAAGTATTTCCAAACTGTGATTCATCTCCTCCCAAGGTTGACATCTAAAATAGGCCAGATGAATCACTCTAGAAGCACTCTTATACTCCTCCTGTGACTGTAAAGGGACTACCTCACATACAGATCTCTGCTATTGCAGAAGTCTAAAGTTAGGTGGTGTGATAAAATTTTACACATCTAATGCTGATCTACAGTGTGCCAGTATCAGGTGTCTCTAATCTGGAAGCAATGGCACAGAGTAATGATTGTGGATCTTAGTTCTCATAGGTACCTCTTTAAAGAGAAGGATAACTGTAAATATTTGTGATTAAAGAAACAGCACTTTTTGTGTTGGGATGGTAAATATTTCTCCTACATGAAATGCATGGGGTGTAATGGTATTGCTGACCTGAAGGAATAATTAGTTACTTGGGAACTGGAATTTTTTCCCTGCATTTTTCCTATAAATCACAGTTCACTGTCTAGAGAGGAATAGAGATTCTTGTATAAACCATCACATAAGCATAATTTTTAATCCATCTAGAAAAATACTAAAAATATCATTAAATATCACTGGAACCCAGGGAAAGAGCCTGATTCACAGTGGTTAAAGTCCAGAAAAAATGGTAAACTGTTATATTCCATTTAACTCTCTAAGTGCCTATTTCATATCAGTAAGCAGGCAGATGACTCTGTTTTCTTTCGACCACACATTTGATTTTCTGTTTTTATCTACCATGCTTTTTGACTCAAGCTTAAAAATCTTAATTAATGTACAGCATTGCATATATTTTAAATTCTACTTATCAGTATATTTTTATATATTTTAGCTTCATTTTCAGTGTTTTTTTTATTTAATCATCTTTTGTATATTTATACTAATTTTTCTTTTTATTTTGATAAGTTACAGAGCATGCCCAGCTTCAAAGAAATTCTAATATGATGAGTGTGATAAAATTGCAAGTATTTGAGATAATATTCACATAGGTATTTTTTGCTTCTCTTTGCTAAATGTAGCTTGGAGAAGGGGATATGACAGTATCATACAAAATAACTCCATGTCATAATATCACTGCACCTTTGGTCTTCTAAGATGAATGAAAAAGGCACATTTCACAGAAAACTTCAACCTGAATATACAAATTCCTGAATCTCCCTCTTTTAACCCACCAGATTCACATGGATTGTGAGCGTGTTTGTGAGCAGGAAATAAAATCTGTGTCTTACATGAAGAATAAAGTACAACACCAAGGATGATTCTGTAACAGAATACAAATGAGCAGACAGAAAAAAAAGAAGATGCATGGACATCTCACTAGGACACCATTCTTTTAACACCCAGGCTAAACATATTAACCTGCATAACATTGAGCATAATCCTATTGACAGACATATACCTCCTGCATTATTATAATTTCAAATAATTCTGCTGGAAAACAAAGTAACTTGCTCTAGCAAAGTGCAGCAATAGAACCTGCAGTAGCTTTACCCCACTTAGTCTCAGTACCGAGGATGACACTCTGATGTTCACATATTCTAAGAGTGTAACTGGGCCAAGGTCAGGGTTCCTGTGAGACTTTGATGCTACTGCTGATTGCAGTCAGGTCCAGATTCTGTCACTGGGCTTACTAGGGGTGCACCCTGTGCTGTGGCAGGAGGAGTATTCACTGATTAAGACCTAGAAATTCCACAAAGGTGATACTCTTGAGTCTTTCAGGTGGAGAATATCAGATGTATTGCTTGTGCCTTATATACAGGTACAGGAAAAAGGAAAGCCTGAAATCCTCCTACTGACACATTCATCTTTTTTCACTATATATGTCAGATTTACTTAACTTAATAGCCTGATAGAAGTGAAGCTTCTGCTACTTGTCCCCAGGTTCACCCAGTAGCAAGGCTGATCATGTTCCCAGTAGGCACAGATGCACACTGTGCACATACACACAGCTGGCAGCACATCCAACACAGACAGAAAAAGCTGCTCTCACATCACCACACACAGTGCCAATGGACTGAGCCCTCTTACTCTGGCCGAGCAAGATGGAGGCTCATTTTTGGGAAAATATCTATGAACATGTACTGTGTGGATCCCTCCAGCACTAGACTCAGACACCCTGCCCAGTGTCAGTCCCTGGATCCCTGTTTTCCCAGTGGGGCACTTGCACATAGAAGCCATCAATGCTGCAACCCCAGTTTGGGTGCTGGAAGAGACCTCTGCACACAGCAGCACAGGCACAGACAGACACATGGATTCCCCAAGCAGCTGGGCTCAAAAACTGGCACTTCCCCAGCAGGAATGCCCTAGCCTCCCCTGACTCATGTACAGAAGCACAAATGGTCTCACCCAGACTGCACAAACTCTGGAAGCTGGCTGAAATCTCCTGACTCTCCAATAGTCAGCCCACAGACCCTCCGGTCTCTCCAGGTTCCATCTCAGACATCAGGGGCTTCCCTGCTGCTCTCTGTCTCTGCCTTCCTCTGTGTGCATGGGAGATGAGCTTTATGTGCCTTAACAATACTCTTTTTTCCCCCCCCCAAATCAGGGTAAGATACAGCATCTTTAAGAAACACTCAGATAAAAACTGTATTCCAGAGCTGTCAGAGGAGGACTAATCTACATTTGTTTGATTTTTGTCACCATCTCTTCTCTAATTGGCAGATATGACATTGGTTTTAAAGTCATGGGCAGCATTTCAAAGCATAAAGCACACAAAAATACTGGAAACTAAGGCACTCTAGCCACCCAAAGAAAAGTTCCACATATATTTTAGTACTTGAGGTGGTAGGTGCCACTACTTGCCGTGATTCACACGCTTCCAGTGGTGTGGGATCTGTTGAATGGCTATTGGTTTCACTTCATTCATGTTTCTTGCAGGGCTGGGTTCACATCATGTAAGAAGTATAGCACTAGACACAGATGGACACTTTGTGAAGCACAGAACAGACAGCCTTTGCCAGTAAGAGTAGCATTCCTGAAAGTTGTATGACATCCAAAGCCATGATTACAGATTGACAAATCCTCAGATGAAAGAGCAGGAGTGTCAGGTGTCTGGCTTCATCTAAGGCCAGGTTGCAGTCCAGGAGAAAAATGACCAGTACTTTTACTCTGATGGTGAAATAGGAAAACAAAGAATTACAGAAGGGAAAGGTCATATTTTGCAGGAAGCATTAAACTGAAAGTCTGTGTCACTCTCCATTCATCCTGCACTCTGACCTTGCAGAAGGTTAACCCAGACATTTTTATGTTCAGGTTTTACAGTTCAGTGGTGAATACTTGGGATCAAAGGAACACACCACCAAATTGAGCTAATCAAAGTAAAACACATTTAGAATTTTAAAAATGCAATCAGATGAGAAAGAGCTAACCTATATGTGAATATCCATGAGTATTGCAATTTTTCTTAGAAACTGCTCTGGATGCCATCACATGCTGCCACTTATAAAATAAATTGAATCTCTATTTTCATAATTAAAATCAGTCTAATAATTAAGAATAAGTAGTGATAGCCTACTGGCATGCATTCTAAGACAGGTCAGCAGATATATCTACTTTGGTGATGGTGGCTTTACATTTAATTTGAAAAGTAGTTTAAGCTTTTCAAAATACGCCATAATTACCTTGAAAAATTACAATGTTTCTCTAAGACCAGATGCACCAAGATCTTCACTGCAAAGGTAACTACTTAAATTAGTGAATGTTTTCAAATTTGTAATATCTCAGCTAAAATTGTCTGAACATTAAACATTTATCCATAACAGCTTAAAGATAGCAGTATAAATTATACTGATTGTAAGACGCAGACCTTTAAGTTAACAGAAGCGTAACATGAGAAATTCATGCCTTGAAGGACATTGTGAAGATAGGAATTGATGGATGGGACTGTGCACAGAGTTTTCTGATGGCTGAGCCTGGGGCCATGCTATGTCACTCACACATGTGTACAGTACTAAGTTGCTGCCAGAGATTCTATTTCTGCTGATTGCTTTCCTTTTCCTCTCTTGCCAATGATGTGTTCCAGGCTGCCTTTCACTCCAGGTACTACATGAACAAACAGGAGGTAGGGGTTCAAAAAACATCCTTAGTTTGTTGCTTGACAAGTCAGCAAATTGTGAGAACAGAGATAGACATTTAATTGCATCTTCTGCTCTGTAAAATCCCCCAAATTTACAAGCGTACACTTCTTTTACATGTTTGGTGTTAAAATCAACTTGATGCTCAGTGTTGAGAAACTAGTGAAGGCTTGTTGCTCTCATGCCTACCCTCACAGTCTTGGCATAATTGTGTCTTTCAGAAAACTACATCTATTGCTTTTGGCTGAACATACTGACACTTCAGAGTACCTTTTATGTATGCCGAGCCCCTACTTAACTCTGCTTGCACTCTTCTCTTTCGATTTATTTAGGTACCTGAAACCTCTGCAGAAATGACTGAATAATTATCTCATTGTAAAACTGTAGTCCTTTTGGAGGACCAAAAGCTGCTTAAACCAGCTAATGCTCACATTTATATGACCATATTAATTACAGGAGAGTAATTTAGCACTGAAAGTGTTATTGTTCACACTTCAAAAATGCACATATATGCTTTTTTGCATTATAATTATATATTACGATTGGATTTGTTATTAATTTTCTACATCTTATATAATAAAAAAAAGCTTTGGAAATGAGTGAAAAATATCTTTTGATAACACTAAAGATAGATGGGGCTGACCTATTTGCTTCTGAACTGAACTGAACCCCCTTGATTAGATCAAATCAGAGCATTGCATGCACAAGGCATATAGGACTGGGGTTAAGTAGCACTTAGTAGCAAATTAAGGCCAAAACCTGTGGTCAGTTACAGTGCTTTTTTGTCATTGACTAAGCATCTTTACCAGTGATTTTCCCATATAATTTTGTGCATGTAGCAGGGATAATGGGTAAAAGCACCTTTTCTGTGTGCCATGTAGCATTTGTTCTAATGTGCCTCATCAGGCTACTGTGCAGAGCAATGATACCTCAACCAGGTTGATATTTTTAAAGCTAATGAGCCACTGATTGCTATCTGAGTGACTGAAGCTAACAAGACATGTTCTCTTCCAGTGATTTATAGTGATGAATTAATTAATATGATCCCAAATTTCATCTCCAGTGAAATACGTGCCTTTCCTGCCAGCTTCATAACACTGAGCAAACACTGAATATGCAGATGAATATGAATGAAGCATTGTTAATGGTGTCTCAATGTTCAAGTGCCACCCTGTGAATCTGTTCATACATATACTTTAAAAGTAAAGGTGAATAAAAATATTACAAAGGGAATATTGATAGCAGAATTCTGTGGGGATGAAATGAGGAATTACTAGAGAAATAATATATTTAATATATAATATATATAAGGTATATATACAATAGAATAATATATAATATATGTAAAATAATATAATATAATCTATATATAATATTATATATATAATGTATATAAGAGATCTCTAAAGAAATAGTATATGTCTTCCAAAAATAGTGAGTGGAGACCATTTCTAACTTCCCCTTCCCTTCAGAAATGCTGTTCTAGAAGTTGCAGCTTTTGAACCATTAGAACTTTAAACACTGATGTTAAACTTTTCTCATGACC